>APFE031648514.1:9999-31073 GCA_000404065.3 Pinus taeda
TTGATCATCATACTTTATGTTGATGATCTCATATTGACTGGTGATGATCAATTGATCATGTCTTGCAAGGAGGACCTTTCAAGAGAATTCGAGATGAAAGACATGGGTCTCATGCATTACTTCCTTGGCATGGAAGTGTGGCAGAAGGATGGGCAGTTGTTTGTGTCTTAGGGCAATTATGCCAACGAGATACTTAGGATATTCCACATGGAGAAGTGCAAGCCCATGCAGACTCTGCTAGCAGGCAACTGGAGGAAGGAGGTTGTTACTTCAAGAGAAGTGGTAGAGGCTACTGTGTACAGGCAGCTTGTGGGTTCACTGATGTACTTAGTGAACACACGACCAGATTTGTGCTATGCGGTGAACCAGCTAAGTCAAGTGATGGTTCAGCGTACCAAGATGTTTTGGAAGGCGGCAAAGCATGTATTGAGATACCTCAAAGGCACATCTTAGTATGGATTATGGTACAGACGAACAGAGGAAGTGAATCTATCGGGCTTCACTGATGTAGATTGGACAGGGAGTCCATTAGATCGGAAGAGCACATCAGGAGGGATTTTCAACCTTGGGTTAGCGACAGTTTCTTGGTATAACAAGAAACAGAGGTCGGTTGCACTCAGCTCGGCAGAGGTAGAATACATGGCTACAAGTCAGGCATCATGTGAGGCCATTTGGATTCGGAAAATCCTAGTTGGTTTGTTTGATCAGAGAATGGATCCAACTGTAATCTATTGTGATAAGTAGAGTTGTATCAAACTCTCTAAGAATCCAGTATTTCATGATAGGTCCAAGCACATCGACATCAGGTATCATCATCTCAGAGACTGTGTAGTGAGGAGGATCATGTTGCTGCAATATATTTCAATAGAAGAGCAAGATGCTAACATTTTGACAAAGGCATTATCAAAGTGTAAATTTGAGTTCCATAGAGATAGGATCAGGGTGGCAGATAATCCCTTTCTTGTTGAGAGGGGATGTTGAAATATGGAAACAAGAATATTCCAATTTAATTTTTCCTTGAATTAAATTATGAATTAAAATCGAATTTAGTCTTAACAGCTGCTTGGAAATAATTAATTAATTTATTTTGAATTAATTAGTTGGAGAAATTCAAGTTAGAAGTCTTTCTAAAGTCATGCAAGAGTTATCCCTTAAATTAAAGAGATAATATTGAGTTATATTTGAGTTGTAATTAGTTAACTCAGTTTACTGAGTTAAGTCCAATTAAATTAGTTCCAAACTGTTTGAGGAGCTAATAATGAGTTAACAGTCAATTGATGCATTAATGCACTCAACTAGTGCTACTCCAGTTCACTGAAGATTCCCTCATTAGAAACTCATGCATGTCTATTCTGAGAAAGACCCAGTTGAGATTAATGTTCAAGGACAGTGTACTATTAGTTGCATGTGCTTTCTCATGAAGAAAACTCATGCATGCAGGCAAGGATTAATCCTTGAGGATTGCATAGTTTCGAAGGATTGGTTTTCCACTTAGTAATAGGCTTATCATCCACAAGGAACAACGTAAGGAAATAGGAGCTTGGAGGGCAGAGAGGAAGGCTGGAGAGAAGCCAAAATTTCCTGTGAGTATCTGTGAGGATTGTAATGAGAGCTGGCTAGCTATGAGAGCTAAGGCTTTGTATAATTCCTATGTATTTCCACCATATATGATAATATAATAGTGTGGGGTTTTTAGTTGAGGCTTTCCCCAAAGTATTTTCGTTTGTATTGTGCCATTGATTCTTCTTCTTTTGGTTATATTGTTCAACTCGATCTTTAAGCTTCTGCAAATTGATAGTAGAAGCAGGTTATAGTATTCTTCTTTGATTTATATTGCATTATCGGGTTAACCTATCACATATTTTATACAATTTAATAACGCAATCTTAACAAAAGATATTTTTTTCTTTACAAATCGATCTCTGACTGAATATAAATATTTCACAATTTTGAGATATAACTTGCTTTGCAAGTGCCTTAGCCCAGAGGTTACTTCTGTAATTTTTCGACCTTCTGACACCTAATGGAAGAATCCTCCTAATATTTTTGTTTTGCAATGGTTTTTCCCTATTGTGAAAAATAACTTGAAACAAGGATCACATTAGGTCTAAGATCTTTATATTTTGATTTTTAACTTCAAAAGATAATACAGTGAGGACTTAAAATGTGTCCAAGTGACTTCAATGATTTTTCTTCAAAACTTTACAGTCAACTTTCTTGTTAAGGTCTCCTTTTGATGCTCAAGATTATCAGCCTTTAAAAAAATTTATACTCGAGACTTCTTCTTGTAATATATATGCTCCAACGACTCAACCTCTAGCAACATTAATCAAATCACAATTTCAAAAGCGAATTCGGCCTTCACAAATTTGAGGTTACATACATAAGTCCTAAGGCCTTGTAGACTGAGGCATTGGAATTTCAGACTTCATTATATCCATGAGACAAATCATATATCAAAATTGTAACAAAAATTTGACCTATTATAATTCTCGGTTTGAAGCAAAGTGAGGTAAAGAATGCATTTACACACCAAGATTTGTAGACAAACTCTGACATCAGTTTTAGATCTTCTATGAGATGAATTTAATGAGGGACATAGATTATTCTTTGGTATCCTAGAAAACATGGTGAAAATCTTACAATTGACTTATCCTTGGAAATGATTCGCACTTTTGAGGCTTCTTCTAGAATAATAGAGAGAGTCAATGTGCTCTTTAACTTCCTTTCTTTACCAAGCTTTGATACCATGTTGATTTTTACATGGTCTTCTTTACTGATAATTAATTTTGATGATTTTTCCTTTTCTCATTCTTATTTATTAATTCTATCATTCATCAATTACACAAAAGACATCAACCATATAGCAAACAGAACATAAGGAGACAAATGCACAAGAACACAAGAGATTTGTCCTGAGAAAACCCTCATGGGGAAAAACCTAGTAACCTTTTTCAATACAAAATTCTTCAATTCAATAGACACATCCAAGTCAACAATTAGGTCTAACCTGGTCCATGATCCATCCTCCTAGTCAAGTCAATTTGGCCCAAAAACATACTATGTTCTTGACTCACTAATTGCCTTAGGTTTAGATCTTAAACTTTTATCCTCTTAGCTACCTCATACATATAGTATATACTTCCTCAAAGATATACCTTTCTTGCTACCTTAGAACAATTGTGCGAACAGCCTCAGAAGTCAAGCAAGTTTCCACATAACACTCATGTGAGTTACCTCATAGCTCATGCGAGCTACCACATAACACTCATGTGAGTTGCCTCGTAGCTCATGCGAGCTGCCACATAACACTCATGTGATTTGCCTCATAGCTCATGCGATTTGCCACATAACACTCATGTGAGCTTCCATAGAATAGGCGAAATACTTTCCACAGACCATCTAAAAAATACCACAAAATATATTAACTTTTATTTCTTGTAGAGGGATGAAATGATGGTTTATATATAGTTTTCTTATAGGTTGAATAGACATGTATTTTTTTTGGGCCGACCTGAGCAAGTGAAGGAGCTGACTTGAGTAGGAGGAGGTTGTTGGAGCCCACAAAATTTTTGAAAATTTTCGGTATGGTGGGACTGCGTAGTAGGGATTAGGAGCGTAGAAAGGACAATATAGGGGACAGCGTAAGGCTAACACATTGAACATAACACAACATAGGGTTGGCGCAATGAGTGAAGCACAACATAGGGCTGGTGCAGTTGGTAGGGCATGGTGAAGATGGGCAATGCACAGAAGGATGACAACGGCATCTGAGGAAGAAGAACATGTGCAAGGAATGTTGACAATTATGATTTTGCAGAAGATGGAGTTGACCTGGGAGATTGTGGAAAGGAGGTAGCTAGCGATATTTTGAATAAGGAAGAGATGAGGTGGATGGATCCAATTGGGGGAAGAGATATTTTGGAGAACCATTAGCCCGCATGGAATAACTCAAGGAGGTAAAAGGAAATATCTTAACAGTTTCTCAGGATAGCTAGATTGGTTAGGCGGGACGCTGAAAAGGTTTGAAAGGGTTTCGAGCAGCCATAAGACGACCCATCAAAGACAAAGAAGAGGGTCATCCAAAGCATTAGAAGCAGTAGATGGAAATGGAATGTTCAGTGATTATTAGACAGTCGAGTATAGTAGAAGCTAAGTCTTAGACCTTTTTTATGTATCAATGTCTTTCAGATGTAATCTGTGGGCACGTAGTTGAGTCTATCGCTTCTTCGCAGCCTTATTGTAATGGTTTTGGTCTCTGGCGATATGAGCTTAATATTGATGTTTGCCATCTAGTTACTGTCACTGTGTAGTGCTATCATGAAAAGTCAACAAATATGTTGATTTAATATATGTAATCTTGGATATTGTTCCTCTTCCGTTGGTATTAATATAAATTGGTGATTGGGAGTTCTTTTAACCTTTTTTGTTGCATATCTGTGTGAATGTTTTGTGTGCTAACTTCATATCATCTGCAATGGGTTGATAGTTTACAACGATAACAATTAATCGGAATGCTTATGTTATTAATATGCTTGGAACTCTTATTTTTGGCAATGATCTACCCTGGTATGGACCCTTGATGTTTTTTTTGTTGTTTTTGACTGAGTGCGAAGGGTTGAATGACCGACAGGGTGTTAAAGTTGCTAATAAATGTCTGGTGTCACTGGTAGCATTGTCAGGTTCTGGTACCATCTCTGTCTCCAATGACTAAGTCTGTGTCGGGATCTTACACCACACATAGTCACTGTGTACTTACACTATGGGATGTATAAACAAGGTTCAACACTCTGTGTAGTGAATAGTAACAGTTAGGCATTGTAGCATGTGTCAGTCAGGAATAGCGGGTTGCAAGTCGTAAAACAATCATGTCATTCTGTTGAAACCTAGTTATGACAGTCACCCATTAGTGTCTTGAGTGAGATTTTACTCACTTCGTGGGTGTTTCCGAAAGGGCTAATGCTAAGCGGGTCTTTTTTGGCCACTGTGTCGCAAATCCCATCTTTTTCAAAATATTGCGCGGAAGAAAATGGTTTCGTTGTTAGAACTAGGATGGTTGTGTGACGGGATTGTCTTCTAGGAATGTGGAAACTTTGGAACCTAACAAGGGAGGAAATTACATGATGGTTCAAACATAAGTTGCATGAGTTAGTTGTGAAAGAGATCGGAGACAAGAACCAAAACTTGGAGAAATGTCTACATACGTACGTGATTACTGAATTCTACGAAATATTCTTTGGAGAGTTTTCTAAAATCTTCATAGAGTGGGTTACACAGTTGAAGGAAAACAACCCGACGTATCGGCACGACGAGCCAAGGAAGTGGACATTAGAGGAAGTATGTTAGCTTCAAATGGTAAGCAAAAACACTTCCCATGTTGTTGAGTTTTGGTTTGAAAGTGTTCTCAAAGGATATATTGTGGAGTTTGCAGTGGAAGCGACAGTGTCCTATACTACAACGGAGTGGAAATTTATGAAGAGGCTAAGAGGAAGGTTTATAAGGTCAATCATGTTGTTGATAATGATGATGTTGTATGACCATGGTGTTTTTCCTTCAGAGTATGACATCATGAGAAACTAAGTCGCCTATGCAGATAGACAAGTGGGGGAGGCACATTAGATGGTTTGGGAACCAGGAAAGCAAAAGAGGAAGAAGGAATGTGGTGGAGGCTGATAGTGGGCCCAGAACTATGCATAAAAATGAAAAGTGGAAAGGATGGATCAAGAAAGTTATGAGGATGCCACTTTGAGGAGTAGCAGGAGATATCAACGAGGTGACGTGGGAGGTTGGTCAATGTTGATACCTGTCGAAAGAAGGAGCCTAGAGGGAGGGGCTAGGAGAGGCCATCGTAGAACGAGTAATTTTAGTGAGAAGAGCTATGAAGGAAGGTAGTTTGACACACCAAGAACAGAGGTAGGAGAAAGGGAACAAATAATTCCATACAATACAGAAGATTCAAAACCAGAGTAGCAGAATCAGACCATGCTTGGGGTTGAACCCACCACTCCACGGGCATCTACAGACCAAGAGGTAATCACCGAATGCATTGATTAGATTAGTGTAGAAGGTAATTGTAGCCAAGGAGGAGGAAATATTAGTAGTAGTGGAATTGGCCCAGTTGTGGGGGAGAAACACAAGGTATTCATGTGAAAATTTCACTACTGAAATCCTATTGCAGCAACTGGTATTATTTCTTCTAATTGTTTAATAAATTAGCATTTTATTGCTACGAAAACAATGAAATAAACACACTACAATCTTCACGAAATGACTGCAGAAAATAATAGCATTTCAAACTGAGAAATATTCTAGCACACACATAAAAATTGACACAATTATTTTTGGACAAAGGTCCTCGGAAAAACCCAACTTGGTAAAACTGGAGCAACAACTGAGGATTTTTATTATTATGCAGCAATGCAATAATCTGAGTACAATTTGGATGGAAAAAACTAGAAATCTTGCAGATAAAAGACTGGAAAAAATTATTTGAGGGAAATTACCCTCACTCTAAGGAATCCCAACACTTAACTGCCACTGAAAATCTATCCATCCAACTTGGCCTTCCCAGGCTCTGTGTCAGTCTGGCGTTTCCTGCCACACATGCTACTTGAATTGACTGCCAATTTATTCGTCCTTCTCGTTGCTAACTGCGAAAATGCTTCTTTGGATCTCTGGAGCCCCTTCCTGGCCTCTTGAACTGAAAACATCTTCTCCAACAACAAAATTGAACTACCCTTCTAAGGCTTTTGCACTGTCTATGTGCAACCTCGTGCACAAAGTACTCAGTGGATTTGGAAAAAAATTCCTTCAGCTTCACTCTCCCTACCCCTCTTTATCTCAGCTTCCTTTTATGGCTCAAACTCTTCCGACAATTGTTGCTACTCTCTGGAAAATCAAACTCTTCAAGGAAATTTATCTTTGTGTGTTCTCCATCTACCCATCGTCGACTTCTTATAATCTTTTGTTGGACCTCCAATGCCCAATATTAAAAACTAATTGATGGTTAAGATCATATTGAAGTTGATCCGTGTGAGTTTCTATATGATTCACACCATATCTCAATTAATATTGATTAATTAACGAGATTCCCTAAGTTTAGACTTAGGAAATATTAAAAGTAGCCTAATAATCTAATTGAGACACTTCTAGGTGGAATTTCCGGAAACGATTTATGGGTTTTGGAGAACTCGTATGTTTTAGCCTCTGCACAATGTTTTGATACTAGAACACCTCTGATACTACAAAACTAACACTCCCTCTTAGCGAGGAAGGTGTTCTAGTGTTGCACCACTGCTACAACATTATGTCTATGTATCATCCTCTATCGTATTGCTAATGTCTAGCCACTGTGACTGTATGCCACTGGCCACAAACCACTGTGAAAATCTGATGTTGTATCTGTGTTGTCGATGACCCTGGTAAACTGCTTCCAACTATGCATCTACATTGCAACTCCCTCTCATTTTTTTTTTGCTACAACTACAAGAAGTGCAACTAAGAAGCATCCTAAATAATGAATCAACTGTGTATGTTTCATTTTTCTCCTAAGACCTAACTTCTTCTAGATATTGTACTGTCCACTAAATAATTTTCATTGTTGTTGACTTTACTTTGTGCCACTCTACACAACTTCCAACACTGCACTATGCTCCTCAGCACCTGAATGCTACTAGTTTGCAACTGTCACTCCTGAATCTGACTGCATCATTGACACTAATCCATCCTGCTACTAAATATTTTGGGCCCCCATAGCAAGGTAATGATCCATGAGGAAGACACCTCAATGGACCTTGCCCGAACTCTGCAACTCTGGCACTATAGCTCTATATCGCCTCGCCTCTCTCATGGAAGTATAGATGCAAACATGGAAAAATATTCCTCCAACCTAGAGAGAAACTTATTTATCTTTTCAAACGTTGTTGTCTGGTCCTGCTTCTTCTGCTTTTCCTTCTTCCTGAGAAGACATTGAGGACTATAGTGGCCAAAATTTCCACACCTGAAACACTTTACCTTAGATAGGTCCTTCCTCTTTTTCTTTTCCCCCAGTCCCTGAATAAGACCCTTTGATGTTAGGGCCACATTCTCTTATTCACCCATCATGCCCTTGTTGTTGCTCTTGTTGATGGTACTCTTTAATAGAGCATGCCTCAACTCTTGTTGTTGTAATTCGGACCACATCCTGTCTCATCTATGCAATGTGTCTCTACCCAAGATACTTTGGAAAAACACTTGTTTCTCCTCTAAGACATTGTTTAGTGCCAACCGTACAAGCTATGTTGGTTGAGGTGCCTCCCCAATGGCTGCTAGCTGATCTCAGACCTCTTGAATCCTAGTGAGGAAGGATTCTATGCCTTCACCCTTCATCATCTTGATTCTCCTCAACTTCTCCTATAGGAACATCTTTCGCTGCTCGGAAATGCCATGATACTGCTAGATGAGAGCATCTGAAATTTCCTTGGTTGTTCCTTTTTGTACCACATGTGTGACCACATGATCTCAAACTCCATCAAGGATCAGTCTCTTTGCCTTCGCCATCTCCTTCTTGTAATCCTTAAGTTGATCGACATCCTGGGGTACAGTTATCACATTGTCCACATAGGCTTTCAGGGCATGTTCATCCAACAGTAAGGTCATCCTTGCCTTCCAGATGAAAAATTTGGAGGATCCCTCCAACCTATCTTGATCTCTAAGCCCAACAGTGTCCATCTCTAAGTTTGGTTGAAAATCTTCCTCTTTCGAATTGCTTGGTTGTTGAATTTGCTACTTACACCCCCTTCTAGAGTGAGCAAATTTTCTCATAGCTACTGCCAATATGCAACTAGAAAAATCAGATCTCTAAAACTTGATATCCCCTAAGAGAAATTTCCTTCTGCGTGTGTTCATTCTCTTGAACCTAATATTGATTTTGTTGCTACAAAACCCTTTTGCGTCCAAGAAAGGAATCTACTAAACAAAAACATGATCTGCCTCACAAGAACTGCTTTTTGGCATCTCTACTACCTGTTGTAACCGCTCTTAGGCTCTACGAATTTTTCTTACCACCTGCACTAGAAAAAATCAAACCCTCTGCCCAAAAGTTCGATCTGCTAACCCAATGTTTGTGCAAATCTAGAGATCGTGCTACTAGACTCCCTCTGAATCTGAATTATTTCTGCATTTCACTTATGAGCTTCCTACCTGATCAATATTGCTCTAATACCATGTGAAAATTTCACTACTGAAATCTTATTGCAGCAACTGGTATTATTTCTTCTCATTGTTAACTAAATTAACAATTTATTGCTATGACAATAATGAAATAAACACACTCCAATCTTCACAGAATTACTACGGAAAATAATATAATTGTAAATTGAGAAATATTCTAACACACACACTTAAAAATTTGACACAATTATTTTTAGACAAATGCCCTTGGGAAAACCCAACTTGGGAAAATCGGTGCAGCAGCTGATGGTTTTTATTATTATGCAACAGTGAAATAATCTAAGTACAATATGGATGACAAAAATTGGCAATCCTACAGAGAAAATACTGGCAAAAATTATCTGAGGGAAATTACCCTCACTCCAAGCAATCTTGACACTTGACTTCCATTGAAAAGCTAGCCATCCAACATGGCATGTGTAGGCTCTGCATCACTCCAGTGATGCCTAGCACACATGCTGCCTAAATAAACTGCCAATCTAGCCATCCTTCTTGCTGCTGATTGGGAAAATTCTTCTTCGGTCCTCTGGAACCCCTTCTTGGCCTCTAGAACTGAAAACATCTTCTCGTCTAGCAAAATCGAATACCCATTTGAGGCTTCTACGTTGCCTCTGTGCAGCCTCCTAGAGAAAATCTCAACCTCCTTGAAAAGTACTCATCGGATCTGGAAAAAAAATTCTCTGACTTCACTGAGCCTTCCCCTCTCTGTCTCTACATCCTTCTCTAGCTCGAACTCTATTGGAAACTACTGTCGTTCTCTAGAAAATCGAACTCTTAAAGGAAATTGATCTCATTGTGTGTGTTCTCCATCTATCCATTGACTTATTCTTATAATCTTATGTTGGACCTCCAACTACCAATATTAAAACTTAATCGATGGCTAAGATCATATTGAAGTCAGTCTATGTGAGTTTCTAGATGATTCACACCTTATCTCAATTAATACTGATTAATTAACTAGATTCCCTAAGTTTAGACTTAGGAAATATTTTTAAGTAGGTTTATAATCTAATTGAGACACTTTTAGGTGAGATTTACATAAACGATTTCTGGGTTCTAGAGAACTCATGTGTTTTAGCCTCTCCACAAGGTTTCACGACTAGAACATCTCCGATGCTACAAAAAATGACAATTCAGACTCAGAGTGGTGCACAATCAAGTGCTTAGTTTTCTAGTAGTACAACAAGTGCAGGAGGAAGTACTTCGTCAGGAAGTACCACACATACTACCATGGCAAGCATAGATTTGTAGATGCCCATGTTTCATGATGCTAGGATTGAAGACCCAAAACATCGTTTGTTTTTGTGTGAGGCCATCTGGATAGCTAAACAGGTCCAAGATGAAGCCATGAAGATTGCATAGCTGGAATCCATGTTTAGGGACTGCACACTAACTTGGTAAATGAAATTTAAAAGCGTGACTCTAGCTAGACAAAATTGGACCCTAGTGGAGATTAGATATGTGATAATTAGGGAATTTCAAAGGCCCAAGTCAGAGTCTCAATATATTACAGAACTCAATCAGATCAAGAAAAGTCCAGGAGAATCAATATGGAACTTCGATCAATTGTTTAAAGTATTAAAGGATAGGTCGATGTTTCAAATTTTAGATGCGCAACACAAGGAATGGTTTATTGCAGGACTTCTGCTGCACATTAGGATACCCTTAATGCAACAAAGGATCGATACACAGTCATAGGCTTTGGATTTGGCATTGAAGTTAGAAGCCTCACCGACATTTGGAGGAGAGAACAATGGTATGGCACAGGTGTAGTCCCATCTAGCTTCCCAACTCCAAGACTTGACGAAAGAGAGAGAATCAGGAAGAAGTATGGTGAACCATTTGTTGAACAAAGGGTCACCACAAGAATGAATGTAAAAAGGCAAAGAGAATCAGGAAGAAGTATGGTGAACCATTTTTCGAACAAAAGGTCACCACAAGAATGAATGTAAACTATTGACTGACTACATGGTGATTGATGCAATGAATATGCTTGCGTAAGGAAGAGGAATGTCGTGCAAAATTTGTAGGGTATGGGGCCATATACTATCCAGTTGCCCAATGATGCAAAAATATGAGGCCACAACTCGTACCTTATTTACAACTTCTATAAATTAGTGGGGCATGATATCCTCCACTTCTACACACTGGAGTTGATGCGTAAGCGCACATTTGATTCCTTCTGAGTGCAAGGGCCTGAAGGGACGGAAGTAGCGTCAAATAGATTCAACCAACCTGGGTACAATCAAGGTGGATAGTACAACCAACAAGGGAAAAGACAAGATATGGCAGTTATAGGACTTGGAGGATGAGGTAGAAGAAGAGGACGATTTGGTCAAGGAAAGAGCACCATAATATGTTATAATTGTGGGCTATAGGGACACTTGGGTCGAGATTGCACTAATCCCTGTTGCACTTGTATTTATTGTAAATATTTGGATCATCTAATGGAGAATTTTCCCCAATTGATCGTGAAGTGGCAGGAAAAGAAGGGGCCCAATGTACAAATGATAGTCATTGAGCCACGAAGGACTCAACAGTGGGTAGGCACAGTGACATGAGGAGGTGTCAGAATAGGAGTTAACGCTGCGAGACCCCAGACATCGCAGCCCCAGTGGGTGAGGAGATCTCCTGAACCCCCTCTAAAGTTTGACCCGGTCAGAGAAGAGACCACATATAAGGAGTCCCGATAGGAAATAGTTGCAAGAGAGTGGGATGGACTAGAAACTAGGCGTAAAGTGACCATGCTAGAGATATTGTATGCTACTATAGGAAATGAACAAAGGATTGGCATAGATCTAGTCCATAGTTTGTTGCATAGTTTCTTGGAGTTAGTCAAAGATCCTCAAGCCTTGGAGAAGTTGAGGAAAACAATGGAACAATGCACTAGCAGGAATGAGGAGACTACTATGTGAGCTTCGCCTAGAGTTGTAAATAAAGTTGCTCATGGGAAGAGTACCAACAAATAATTATGGTTCGGTGCACAAATTGGCGAGTATGATTTGGACAAAATTATTCTAGACATGGGATTAAATGTAAATATTATGCCGAAAAGCACATGGAAAATGATGGGGAAACCCAAGCTGACGTGGTTGCCAATTCAATGTACATTGTCCATTCAACATCAATTTTTTCCTATCGGACGATTGTTAGGGGTGACTGTGGACATCAATGAGGTATCGAGAACTAGATATTTCAAGATAATCAAATCGTGGATGATATTGATCCCTATCCTACTCTTCTAGGGATTGACTGGACCTTTGATAACTAGGTAATTATCAATTTAAAGAGGTGAAATAATATTAGAGGGTAGAGACATTTGAGCGATTGCACCACTGGACCTGTGTGAACAGGATCGATACATCGAACCTGTGAAATGTGAGCTTATTTTAAAGGACATGGATAACATTTATAATGTCACAACTCAACAAGATGATTATGCAAATTCGATACCAAAAAAAGTGTTAAGCTAGCACAACATTGGATCTTGTGCCTCCGACTTGGAAGAAGCCTTAGAAAATTGGCAGAATCAGCTACATGAAGTCAGCACCAGAATATGCACACATGTTACGAGGATGGTGCAATGGATAGGAATTGAGGTGCATAATCCACCTCTCTTCGATGGGTTTTCGAAAGTAGACATTTTTGTTTGGTAGCATGAAGAACAGATACCATTGTCAAAGGATTCCCGTGTTAGACGTTGTGTCATGTGATACACCAGCCAAGTGGTGGGTTGCGCACAAGGAATGAGTCGCAGGGTGGCGACAATGTAAGGAACTATTAAAAGTCAGGTTTGGGACCAGCTCTGAAGTTCTTAGAGATAAATATTCAGGAATGGAATGCCCCAAGACCCACTTGAAGCAATGCGTCGCAACATGGATGATAGGACAGGTACCATAGCAAGTGTTGGGTGTGTGTTATATTATTTCCACAACTAGCCCTACATGTTGTATGTTGTGCCATGTACAACAGGGGGGTCACAGAGGGGGTGGTAGCCCCTTGCATAGGGTCTAGGGCAGTGCCTCGGGAAAATAAAAATTATGCAGACCTAATAATAGTTGGGCAGACCTACCCATGGTTTTGTGCATGGGTTTTGCACATGGTTTTGGGCATGATGGTTTTCTACCCATCGTATTTTGTAGATCTGGTCAAAGGAACTACAGTTATTTTCTAATCCATGGTTATTGGATTGGGGTTTATGAATGCTTCGATATGTATATATATGTATTGTAACATTGAAAGGAATATAATGGGCAAAAAAATCTGGTAGACTCAGTTTTGGGATACAAGGGAAAAATATTTGTGTATATTATTTTTATCTTCTCACCATTATATATTTTTTCTGTTTTAAGAATTCGTTTGTAGGTAATTTTTGTACAATGCTAAAACCTACAACAAGAATTGGTACATTGGTTTATACACACTTTGAATGTTGTTATAGCTAACTAGTATATTGAATTGGAGGTGTGCAAAGGAACACAGGATTGGGACGAAGTGGTGAAAAATTTCAAGGTGACATTAGCGTTGAAGTAGATGAGCTAGCATTGGTAGAACTTCTAAAGGTGCTACGACCAAAAATATTTTTTGTTGATGATCCAACCATGATCAACGAAAAACCACTGTGTGTTGCACATTAGCCCTTGCAATAGGTACAAGAGTTTTTTAGAATGCTACAACATGATAGAAAAGGGAAAAAACAATGAGGATCCCCAGAATATTCAAATTCTGGAAGTTGAAGGTGATCACGCAGTCGAGGGACCACCATTACAGTTCCAGAAGTATGCACAATCGATCAAGACAAGGAAGGTAAATATAAGAACTTAGGAGAGTCCCAATATGGTGGCTATTGGAGGCTACTGGGACAATGAAACCATTGAGAAGGTCGTGGACTTATCAATCTGGGACCATACTATTGGTGGTATTGGGGAAATGGGACACACTGATGAAGCTAAGGTCAAATACATGGAGATTAGAAGAACACTTATGTGCAATGAAAAAATGGGAACGATCTATGGCTACACTAGCTTTCAGGAAATAGGTTAATGACTAAGTGACGGTAAGAAGGGGGGAAGGGTGTGCCATCCCTTATGTACATGTTAATATTTATGTAAATAAATTCAGGGTGGGTAGGAATAATGGTTACCAAAATGTATGAAGTTGTTAGGGGAAGATGCGCGAACTCATCCAATGTGCTGGAAGGGAAGAAGGTTAAGCCAAAAGTTACATGGGTAATGTCATAGATAGGCAACACGTTGTGTTGGGAGAAGCTTTGTCAATATAGGATAGTGTAAATGGAGTCATGGTGGAAGATGGGTTTGCAGATCAAGCATTAATAACAATGTAGCTCAACATGTGAATGTTCAAAGACATTAATGAAGGACAGGGTTGCCTGATAAAGATTGTACTAAAGGACCAATCCAATCACATAAATCTTCAGGAAAGGTAAAAAGGCAGTTGAACAAATAATTCAATTTCTTTTGGCAACAAGTGAAAGATCGCAAGTTGTCAATTCACCCATGGAGTATGAAGACTAGACAGTCAAGGAGAATTAAGACTAAGGTGAAGAGATTTGAATTGACTATGACATATTGAGGTGAGTTAGATCCCTTGTAGGAACTATAATATCAGTGTAATATGAGAAATGACTATGGAATAGGTTGATGCCCTTCGAGGTGATTTGAATCAGAAACCCATGATGACCAAGTTGAGATCACTAGGAGGCATGATGGAGGAGTGGGAGGGAAAAATGCTATAAGTTACCACCCAAGGGCCTTAAGGAGAACAAGAAGGTGTTTAAGAGTGAGTTAATATTGATAGATGAGTAATGGGAGAGGGGAAGTAGAGAGGAAGAAATCGTGCAAAGGTAGTGCGATGGAGAGAGGATAGTTGTAGATATGCGTATAGAACGCAAAAGAGGGAAGAAAAGAAATTTAATGGAATGGCAAAGGGAAATACCCGAGACATTAATGTCGACAAGAGGATATGACTGTGGAAAAGGAGATTATGAAAAAGAATCCCGAGTGGGAGAAATGGGAATGGGAGGTATAGGTCCTAAGAGGTGGATGAATTTCATCAAGAGGTCTAGAGAGAGTAGGATCCTCGCCACTCACAAGAATGGTTCTCACATAAGACTAGTTAGTCTATCTTGAAATCATTTGAAAATAGGCCTTGCAACCCCATGTGGTAGGATGGTGTCATTGCAGTCCATCCTAGAAGGATTGTAGTAGCAAGACATGATTTTGTCCCAGTTCATGTTGGCGAATAACGAGGATGCACGAGACAATGCCCATGTCTTAGCGTAGGAATAAGGATGAGAATTGTGTCATGAAGAAAACAACCAACTCTAGGTATTATCCCCTTGTGCCAAGGGAAGTAACGGGTATGACTGAAAGGACGAGATAAATGTCAGGGACAGACATAAAATGCGAACCTCGAGCAATAGTGGTGACCAAGTTTCTCTTTCTGAGAACACCGTTGCGGAGAAGAGGGGTGTGGTTGATCCCTCTTTAGTAATTTTAAGAGATCCAAGGCGACCAATTTCTATGTTTCTTCTAGTGGAAGATGTACTGAAGGAAATAATACAACCTTAGTGATATTGGAGGTCTTGAATCCATGGGTATAGAAGAAGGACTAATTGGCTCAAGGATGAGCCACATTTTTGCGTTGGTTTCCTGTTGGAGCCCATAAAATTTTTGAATTTTTTTGGTATGGTGGGACCGCGCAATAGGGATGAGGAGTATGTAAAGGACAAAATGGGGCACAACATAGGGCTGGCACATAGGGTGGGGTGTGGTGAAGACGGACATTACGCAGAAGGATGACAATGACATCTCAAGAAGAAGAAAGCGTGCAAGGAATATTAACAATTATGATTTTTCGTAAGATGGAGTTGACTAGGGAGATTGTGGCAAGTAGGTAACTGACGATATTTTGAAGAAGGAAGTCAGAGTGGAGTCGACTAGGGGAAGAGATATTTTCTATAACCATTAGAGCACATGTGACAACTTAGGGAGGTAAAATGAAATATCTTAGTGATTTCTTGAGACAACTGGACTAGTTAGGCAAGAAGCTAAATAAGTTCAGGAGGGTTCCTAGTAGCTATAAGATGACCCATCAAAGATAAATCATAGGTTGGTATGAAGCATTAAGAACATTAGATGGAAATGGAACGTTGAGTGGTTGTTAGACAATTGAGCACATGAGTTGAGTCTTAGAGTTTGTTTATGTACTCGTGTCTTTTAGATGTAATATGTGGACATGTAGTTGATTCTGTCGTTTCTTCACAGTCGTTGTAATGGTTTTGATATTTGGCGATATGAGATTAATATTGATGTTTACCATCTAGTTACTGCTACCGTGTAGTGTTTTCAAGGAAGCTCGACGATCCTGTTGAATTAATATATGTAATCTTGGATATTATTCCTCTTCTGCTAGTATGAATATAAAATTGTGATTGGGACTAATTTTAACCTTTTCTGTTGCATATCGCTGTGAATATTTTGTGTGTTGACTTTTGGTATCATTTATAATGGGTTGATAGTTTACAATGTTGACTATTAATTTGAATGCCTGTGTTATTAATATGTTATTGAATTGTTAATTATGGCGATGATCTGGCCTGGTATGGACACATAATGTTTTTTGGGTTGAGCCTTTCTGACTGAGTGTGAAGGTTCAAAGTGCTAATAAATGTCTGGTGTCACTAGTAGCGTTTTCAGGGTCTGGTGCCATCTCTATCTTCAATGACTAAGTCCATGTTGAGAGTCTTACACCACACATAGTCGTTGTGGACTTGTGTTGTGGGTTGGTAAACAAGTTTCAACATTCTATGTAGTTGGCAGTCATAGCTAGGCATTGTAGTATGTGTCAATTGGGAATAGTGTGTCACAAGGCATAAGACAATCTTGTTAGGCTACGGAAACCTAGTTCCAACAGTCACCCATTAGCGTCTCAGGTGATAATTCACTCACTTCGTGGGTGTTGCATAAAGGGTTGATGCTAAGTTGGTCTTTGTTGGCCACTGTGTCACAAATCCCAAGTCTATCATAATCCCACACACCAATAGAGTCTGACATAACTATTTGGAGCCAAAAACCTTAAATTTCAAAAATTCAAACTTTTTTCTTTTAAAAGTCCAAATGGAACTTGACACAAAATATTTTTTCTTTTGACTCTTAGAATTTAAAAATATGCTTTACAAATACATTATAAAGACTAGCCATAGTTACAAAAATCAACACTTGTTACATGCAAGTGACCTTTAACAAATATTGACATATAATGCTATAAAAGGTCAAGCTTAGAAAATTTTACAAAATCTCATGCCAATGCATAAAATAAATCATATATGTAGAGTCTAATGCTTAATAAAGCTTTTGGAGTTATCCACGTAAGAGATATTTGTATGCTCCATGCACGTTGACCTTTGTACGGCCCAACTAAACTTGGTTCTACAAAGCATATCTGCGTTTTTACTATTCTATACAATTAAGTATGTGCATTGTTTACTAATTATTGCAATGGTAATGGTTAGGGTAACACACACAAGTTTCTTTTTCCTTTGTGATTGTCATTTCTTTACATTGTATCGTCTCCTTCACACTTGCAAATTCCCTTGTAACCTCAACTTCCCTTGGAATTTCTTGTTCACCTCCATGCAAAGCTTGGGCATTATTAGAGTGAGTTAGTTCCAAGCCAACTATAGCAAGTTGATATAAGAATGCTTCAATTTTAATGTTTGACAGCTTCACTCCCTAATCCATGTCAAACAACCAATAAACATGTGACAAACTTGCATGTCACTCAAGGCTAGGTCAATTTACAAGAAACACAAAGTCCACCTTAGAACCCCAATGGATCACCTTGCTATGTGTTCATCTTACTAGAAAACATATAGCAACAATTCCCCCCCTAAAATAAATATTGTTGCACTTGCATTAATCAAGCCATGGTAGGTGAAGTGCTCAATAACTAATGTAAATAATTATATTGGTAGTTTGTGCATCTTATTGATGCCACTGAATCTATCCATGCCTTAAACATCACACGATGTTATAACTCATTGTCTCTTTGATAGTGATACCTCATTCTAAGTATGGGAAAGCCTTAACAAATCCCCTTTCAAAGGAGAAAATAACATGCAGGCATTAGAATTGATGGCCACAATTGGAAGTATACTCACACTAGTCAATTATATAATAAGGAAAATATTTCATTGGCAAGTCTCAAGTTCACTCTAAATGTGCTTGTTTGTGGGAAACCTATTTCTTATTATTTACAAATTCAAAGAGATTCCTAGGAATAATTTCCATCTTGTTGGATATTATGAAGACTAATACATTAAGTGGCAACTTCTCTATACTAGGCTTACTCTAGAACTCAATATACATTAAATTTTGATATTATATCTATCCAACTAGACATCAAGGAACAAAGAAAGCTTAGCATATTAAAATATGAATTGACATGCACTCACAACATGAGAAACTTTACAAAATTTACAACAATATGATATCCCTTAGGAGCCTACAAGCATACCAATATGCTTCTTAGTTCAACATAGTATCAAATTAATACCAAGATCTTATTTTCCTAAGAGTAAGTCTCCCTATTGACAATGAATCCAGGATAACAATGAGACCCAACGCCCAAATTAGGAATTAATTGACCAAGGTTGAATTTGACCTAGTTCATCACTTGGTGACACCTTCACATCCTTGCTCTTGTGAGGGCTGGTACTTGACCACCTTTTATCTACTAAAGATCCTGGAAGAAGTTTGATGTAAATAATAGGTACCCTTTCCCCCATATTGATGACTTCTTGTGTTAACTTAGTAAGATAAATCTCGAGCTAGACTAACATAAAGTCCTGATTAATCTTAATAATACATGGAATGTAAGTTTCAAGAACTTTGCTAGTGGTTTTGGTTGTGCCCCTTGGCTTATGATGCATGGATGGTATTCATGCATATTATCAACAACATTCTTAGACATTTCGCTCAAAACATGCTTTAAAATAGACGGTATATTTAATAATTTGTTGTTTATGATATTTTAATATTCCTCATAAAATATACTATAAAATCATTAAATAAATCATTTGTAAACAAGATAGTTAATACTTTTTCAAATAACCATTATTTAACTTTTTAAAAGATTTTTCAAACTTCAAAAAATATTGAATTCAATTTTTTCTTAATAAGAATTTATGCTAGGAAATTAGAATTTTGAAGAAACACCAAACATGTTTGTGCATTTCATCTCAAGACACAATCTTGGAAAATAGATACTTGTCCAAAAGTATATTACTTCATATTCAATTCGACTAGATTAGAAGAGAGCTCAGGCACATGAAAAACATCTTTATCTAGTATAAAGCTTTGTATTTGGCCTTCCCCATATTGGGAGAGTTCTTAGCTTGGAAGGTACGTAATGGGTTCAACAACAGTTAGAGTTGGAAAAGTTGCCATTATGTGTTGTAGTCAAAATATCTTCTTGACTGAAGATTTAGTGCAACACTTGAAGTATTCGAGATGAGTTATTCTTAGTGAGATTGCAAAACAAAAAGAAGCAAATCCATGGACACAAGGATGGAAATCCACTGAAAACCATGTCCCCCTTTGTTGGTATTTTATTGTTGTGCTAACAAAGGCTCGTATTAGGGTTTCCCATGAACATGATACTCTTGTTTGGACTTTTAATGAAGTAGGTGGAGACTATTTGACAAAATTGGATTACAAGGCGATCTTTAATCTTATGTGTGATGAAGCTAAATGGTGGTATAAAAACTATGGAAGGCAGTAGCCCTTTCCAAAACCAATATTTTGATGTGGCTTTCCCTTAATGGAATGGTTTTGACCTATAATTAATTGGTTAAAAGAGGTAAGTAAGGACTAAGGATTTTCTTTTTGTGTAGATTATGTGAGGAAACAAGTGATCATTTGTTTATTTATTTCCCCTATTTGTCTTGGGTCTGGATTGAGATTGGGAAGTTGGTAGGGAAATACTCCTTATGGTAGGGTCCTTCAATTTAAACATGTTTATTAAAGTGGTTTTCGTAAAAATCCTAAAGTAGTGGAGGGAACTTCCTTGTTTAGTAACTTGAGGAATCTAGATCATTGGGAAAAAGACAACTTTTGAAAAATAAGTTATGTCTGACCTTTCATATCGCAACCCAAATAGGTTCTTTACCATAACATTTTGTTTTATAATATAATTTGAGCGCTCATTGAGTTCCAAGGGATGTTTGTTTAGATAAAGTTGGGCCTTGGGTTTACTTTGATGGGGCCTACAAAGACTAAGATCCTGTGATTGAATTAGACTTCACATAGTCTCCCGAAGTCCCATGTCCTTCATTTCAATGTGAATAATGGTTAAGGAACCAACAATATGAGTGAGTTCAACTCACTCTTCTATCTTATGAAATTTTCCTTAAAGAATCATGTCAACTTTTTACAGGTTAAAGGTGATTCTCTTTTAACTATAAGCTAGATGAATGATATAGAGTAAGTTGTTAATAACACTTTTTATTTCTTGGTATGCGAGCTGAAAATATAAAAGGTGTAGTTCCAACATATAAACTTCCAACATTTGTATGGAGAATAAGATATAAAGACTTATGACTTTCTATAAAGGGGTTGTCTTTGCATGATAATGTTTTTATTCTAGAAGAATATGTTAATGACACATTACTAAATAGAATCAACACTTTAAATGAGCTCTAAATCTCAATAACACTTTGGAACATTGTAATATTGTGAAACTTCTGATATGTTCTTGGAATTTGTCGAGTCTTGAGAATTTACAAGTTTTCCAATTAGGTTTATAGGCTTTTCAAGATTTTTAGAGTTCTAAATTTTAAAAGT
>APFE031648516.1:0-32102 GCA_000404065.3 Pinus taeda
GGGGGCCTGCCGCCCCCCCTCTAACCCCCCGGTTCACTACGTAGGTTAGTCGTGGAAAGAATATAACACAACCCAACACTTACAAGGTAACCCTCGCTTCTAACTTCTCTTGGAATATTTAATTAATTAAGTAAGGCCACGGGGTGTTGCTTATGCGAACTACTAAACTTTGCTATTTCCACAAATTTTGATGAACATGTATCGCATGCATAGCTCACAACAGTAGTCCCATGTTTACAACAACTGTTCGGCAATGTTGCAACATCATAACCAACTCTCAGCTGCTCCCGGGCTTATTTTGGATCTTTATTGTTCTCTCTCTCTCTCTCGGTAATTAGTTGTTGTTCTAACAGTTATATATTTTTGGGCATTAGTTGCTAGATTTGGGGAATATGTCTTTCCCATGTATTTGTATAAAAGGGGGTTTTATTCCTGTGCGAGGGGGTAGCCATACAAATACAAACATTGTAATAGTTTCTTATATATTAATTGAATGCGAGAAAGTTTGATGTTCTCTTCTTAGCTGTGAGTTAATGTAGCCCTGATCAGAGAGCTAGGCCCACTCTTCTGGTCAGGTGATGTGTATTTTCTTTCTGTGTGTTGTTTCTGTTGTTGTGTGTTAATTTCTTATCACTGTTACAACTCTTTAATTAATTGTTGTGGATGCCTTTTCAAGTTTTACAATTTATTTCTAATTACTGTTACATTGATGCCTTGATTCTTTAGTTGTGAATCCTTGGTTTATGTTAGATTGTAATCTTACCCCTGCATATACCTTGCGTGTTACCTTGAAAATTGTACAGACCTGGATTGATGAATTAATGTGGAAAATGGTGGAATAATTTATTCACACTTAGATACCAACAGTTACTATCGCGTGTTCATAAAAAAAAAATTCACAAATTGTTGCGCCTTTGTATGGTTATAGGAAATGTTGACTTTAAATGGTCTAATAAATGTGACACAACTTTTACAAATTTGAAGAAATTAGTTTCGATGACACCAATATTGTGTGGACCCAACTGGGAGCTACCCTTACATATCTTCATAGACGCATCAGATGCAACAATAGGTGTTGTCCTCGGCCAAGAAGAGGACATAAAGCCTTATGCTATTTACTATATCAGCAAAAATCTTACTACTGCTAAACTTAATTATACAGTAACTGAAAAGGAATTTCTAGTTGTCATTTATGCCATAAACAAAAAAATGTAAACTTTAAAACAAGAACTATAAACTCAAAATGGGAATTGTGGCAAAGAAACTCCAAAAAGACATAAAAAACAATGCAAAAAATGAAAAGTGTGTATACTGGAATGATGGTTTTTTTTTAGCGTCAATTTTGAACATGTTTTAAAAATGGTAGTGAAAATGAATTTTTTGTGCAAAAATTGTATTTACAACAACATCATAAACCAATACTTACAAAATTGCCCAAGTCACATGGCAAGATTAAATATCAGTTATCATTATCATTGTATGACATGACAGAGGAATCTACAAAGTTGTGTAAACAAATTATAAATGACATTGCACAAGATATAGTAAGTATTGTTATTTATATTTGTTTTGTGTTATTGTAACTGTCTCATTATATTTTTATAATTTAGTTTTTATTGACATATGTTATTTTGTTTGACATAATTTTATTGAAAATATTTCAATTATGTTGGGAGACATTCATTTCATAGAGCAAGATATTATGAATGTTGTCAACAGTTTCTACTCAGGGTCAAAAGAAGATATGGAAAACAAGCAAAAAGTAGTAATTCATGATGCTACAAAACTACATCCATGGGATAAAAAAAAATGTCTTTAGTGATAGATCTAGCAAAGGTAGATAGGTTACTTTTGAAGATGAGGAAGTTGAAATTGACACTGAAGAATATGTTTCCATTACTGAGGATGCCATTAGAACTAGATGTTAGAAAGGAGAAGAGCCATAAAAGAACAAAAATAACAATTCCCAGGAATGTCTCTATTCTAGTTAACGATGAGAATGTTAGGAGGACGAAAATTAAATTTGAACATTCTCAATTAGTCATTGTCAACAATGAAGATCCTAGTGAAAATTCAAAAGAAAGTACGGAAATCATTACACTAGGAGCTTATTTAGAGGATGGAATTATTAAAACAAAACAAAATGTCATTTGACATAACTTGACAAAGACAAACTTAATTGAGGGTGGTCATACATTTCAGCTTAATGTAAGACAAATCTATAAGCCAAGTGAAGGATAATTTAAATATCAAATCAGAAAGCCGCACCACCTGCATGTTCACAACTTGAAGACATTGATGAGGTACAATCCATATGTTCATGTGGTTAATTATGTGCTTCTTGTTGATTGAGTTCAAGTTCCCAACAAAGAAGCATTTGATAAGTTAAAATATTTTGAATAAAATTATTATGTGCTTGGGGAGAACCATTTTGTAGAAGCTCAAAAGAAATTGATGGGGAAATATCCCAATAACCCACGTTTTGAAACAATGAAATGTATCATTTATGTTGGTTTATCAGATACAGAAGAAAACTTATTGGCAATGGGAACATAATTCAAATAATGAATATAGGATGTTTATGACTTTCATCAAAAGGGTTAGATTTATTCATAATGAATTTGAAAAAAAATGTGGTGGGGATAAGATAAATGTTACTATAGAATTCCAAAAGGAATGTTGTATGGAAATAGGTTATCCAATTGAGGACAAAATCAGTTCAAAAGGTGGCAGAGTAAATACTGATATATTTAGAACTATTGATAGTATTTTACATTTGGCATTTAGAACTGGAGAGATATGGGAATTGATTAATGAGATTTTTTGCATGTGGGAGAACATTGGCATTAAAAACCAGAAGGTCAAAAGGTCTAAACCATTGATATGTAGCAACAGTAAATCAGGTCTTGACATGAAATAGCTTCCAAAAGATATGACTATGACACCTTGGAGAGCATTGAAAGGAGTGAAGGATGAAAAAATTGTCAAAGCAATATTATCTCATGTGAAGTCGAGGGAATTATCATTAGAGGAAATGTCTGAGGAATTTCAAAAGTAAGTTCGTTGAATTATTTTTACTTATTTCTAGATTATAATTTTCTTTTAAATATAACATATTGTTCTTGGTAGTATTTGTTATACATATCATTATATTAACATTTTTTACTTTATCTTTGTAGTCACAAATTTTACATGAAAATTCAAGAAAAAATGGTTAAATTGTTGAATGAAGATAGTTGGGATGATGTTGTACGCAACTATCTAGATTCAAGTTCTACATCAACACTATTTTTTTTTATCTTGCATTTAGAAAGGTATGTCGATTTATACATTCATTTTTATTCATCTGCATACTACTTTTATTTTATAACTTATACATATATTTTTTTATTTTATTAAAGATGAGGACGGATGCAAACGGAGCACCAGATAGTTTCCGAACCTTTATTGAAAAAATTAAGATCAAAAGACTGAAGAAGCAATGTCCTAGGAATGTTGAACTTGATCCAACTCTTACTCATTTCATTTGGAATGGGCTTGAAACTATTCAATATCAAGTAATACAAGGCGACTATGAAGACATTGCTAAACTCATACTTAAAATGGAATACGCCCTAGTTATTGCAGATATTCCACATGGTTTCGATATTCCAAACATTGACTATGATAGCGACCCTTATACTTATCAAGCTGTTAGTAAAGTGGTTGTGGGATTTCTAAAAGTCGCATCATCACCATTATGGAGATTTGAGACATTTCATTTAGGCACACAATTGTCAATGTTATTGTCAAGCTTCAAGGGGAAAAAAACTCAAGGATGTAGCTTACATGGTAAGATGTTGAAAATGTATATTTGATTGATGTTAAAAACTTCTTTTATGTACAAGTTAATTGAACTCTTACTATTTCATGTTACAGGAAAAAGTCAGGTATTAAGATTTCTTTTAATAGTCACCTTAGTGTACCAACAATAGGTACCTAAATAAATTGTACTAACCAGAGAGTAGAGTTACAAGATTGGAACCGCAACAATGGGTTGCGGGAGTGAAAAGGGTAGGGCTTTTGAACATGTTAAATGTGTGCGGAAGCTCCTCGCACTGGTACATGATGGTTGCATTTGGTTAGGTACAAGGATTCTGATTGATGAGATGCTCATTAGGATAATAACAACACTGCCATATTAAGGTAAGTACCCTACAAATGAATTTGTGGGTAAAAACAAAGACAAGGAGATGGCCCAGATGATGAAGGAAAAGTTTGGATTAGTGAAGAAATCCTACGAATATGAGATAAAATATAATAGATGATCAAGGTGTGTGCTTCGCCGCACATATCTTAGTGGGTTATATCATGCGGAAGTGCAGGGCCAATGAGGTGCCTACAACAGTTGTTTCATTGGATGAGTAGTGCAAGAAAGGAGTCCAGTTCAACTGGGCTTCTTATCTATGTAAATATTTTTTGATAGATTGCAGGAAGGCACAGGAAGAAGGAAAGACCTTCCACTATTCCTGGATGCTAATCCTTATTGTGCTTGTTGCATGGAAGGCGCCAAAGTATTCTAAATTTCTCACTGTTGAGGTATATGTATGTGAAGTAATGAGGTATTCCTCGCTCTGGTTTACAAAGGAGTTGACATGCACAACAGAAAAAAGAAAAAATAAATTAAATAAATTATATATAAATAAATAAATAAATAATTAAAAATTAAAATTAAAAAAAAAAATATAAATAAATAAATAAATAAATATATTTTAAATTATATAGTGATGGTGATGGATCTACATATGGTGGTGAATTAGTATCCCAGACTGTCACTGAGTGTGTATAAACAATATTGTCATATTGCGGATTTCAAGGCAGATTTTCATAGGGCATATGTGAAAGCGATGAAGGACCCGACAAAGACATGGCATCCATTTCCATACCTGGTAATAGAAGATGATCTCCTCATGGTAGTGCAGGAATGGCCGAAAGAAAGGATGACTCCATCTAGTCGAGCGGTTAGAACAGTTGGATTAGAAAAGGGTACCTCACAGGGTGGGGGTATGAGTAGAAAAGATGTTGATGAAGAAAAAAAGGAAACAAGGTGAGGACAGGAACACAAAGAACACGTTAGAGATTCACCCTTTGTGGTGAAAATGCGGCCAAGAAATAAGAAGAAGGTGGATAAGGGTAAGGGAGAAGTGTTGCTCATCCTCACTGATGGCGACATCGACAAGATAGTGGAAAAGATTGAGGAGATCAACACAGAAACCTAGGAAAATATTTATGATTGTTGAAAATATATCTTGGCTAAGGTGTAGTAGGTCATCGCGGAGTAGGTGGTGTTTCCATAGGAAATGAGGCAACTAGAGCAGGTAACCCAACCGTTGCAACTAGAACAAAGACTGGAAACAACTTTTGGAGTTAGGATGTTACATGTGTCAATTGGAGCACTGAAGTTTGAAGTAAAAATAGACAAAGAGTGATGATATAAATCATGGCATAGTTTCCAGATGAATGTCACTGCACTACCCCTCTAGATGTTGCATGAATTTCACCAAGGTATCCCCGTAGAATTACAGGAATGAGGGCAGCGTATGTCATTGTTAAAATCAAAGGTGGAGTCAGAAAAAGAATCGATGAAGAAGGAACTAGAGAAATTGTACAAGGATAGAGAGGAAGAAAGGCAACAATGAGGATAATTAGAGAAGGCCATTCTTGAGACCTGCAACACAGTTCCAAACATGAAGGTCCATGAGGATGAAGCACTAGTAGAAAAGGTCACGAAGCTCACCATCGCGATCAAGGACTCAAAGGATGCTATAACTAAGTTGAAATTTGAATATGAAGTGTAGATAGCAGAGCTGTGAATAAGTTTGCAACCAGTTACACCACTAGAGGTTCAGGAGAAGAGACAAAGAGACCTCAGTGCAACATTGAAAGGCATATCTGATACGGTGGCAGATTGTGGAAAACTACTTGATGATACGATGGAGATTTGGACCTCACTACAAGAGGATCCAAATGTGTTGAAGATTGAGGAGAAACTACTGGCCAAGCAGAAGCAGTGCAATGAGGTCCTGGCAGCTATGAAGACCTTACCAGTCTTGCAGAGGCTTACTGGCTGTTAGTGTAAGTATCTGCATTCTTCCATCAGGGATCAAATTTTCTCTTTGCATTTTCATTTTAGGGGTTCATACTGAAAATTATTACATCATTTCATTATGTCATGTCAAAATGATCCACTGATGGTTGTCTTCTCTTCAGAAAATATAATTTCTCCCTCATAGAGTATACTTTCTAACCCTTCTTTAGGTTGTCTTCAGTTATGGTTTCATGGTCAATTTGCAATCATGCTTTCATTAGGCCATAGGGCATGTTTCATTAGGTCTTAAGGTTTCATTAACAAGGTCAAGAGCATGATTTAAAAGTGTAAATAAAGGGCAACAAGGGTATGAGGAGGATAAATAAGTCAAGTATGATGGCTAGTAAGTCATAGCCACTATATAATTATCTTTTAAACTAAGTGTATTTTGAGTTAATTTGTATTTCTTATGTAATTTTAAGTTACATTATGTAATAAATGATCCTGGTTGCACCAAAGCATCTCTCTTTGATGAAAGACAAAGAAACACTGCAAAAATCAGTTCAAGTTGAGCGTTATCCACCTCAAAAGAAACAAAGAAGGAAAGGAATTAAAAACAAAGTTTTGAAAAAGGTCAAGAAACATTAGAAAGTGGGCTTTTCAAGTGAAAAATCAAAATTTACTCCTATATAAGGTCTCACATTTCATTTTCAAGTTCATCATTCTCATTTGGCAAGCAAGGAGTCAAAAACTAAAGAAAAGAGGAAAGGTTGAGTGAGTTTTGGGCAAAGGAGAAGTGGCGTTGCGCTTCTAGAGGTTGGCGATGCACGTTTGGAGCAGTGGTGAAGTGGCTATGTGCTTCTATAGTTTGGTGCTACGTGTTTCAGGCCGGAGAGTTGGCGCTGCACGTCTGGTCCTAGTGGTGTTGTGCCTCTGTGAGTTGGCGCTGTGCATTGAGAAGAAGGACCAGAAAGGCCTCAAACTTCATAAAAAATTCCCAAGGCGCCCTCTCTTCCTTCATACAAGTAAGTTTTCCTCCCATACTACATTGTTGGTTTGCAATCAAACTTTTAAACATAATTCCCCATGGAAACTGTGAATCCCTAAATTATCCCTTGGTTATGCCTAAACCCTAAACCCTAATTATTCCTCCTATCACCTATCACTAAAAATCTAAACTCTTTCCCTATATCATTCCATAAAATCCACATCCATTTATCCCTATTCCTAAACAACAATATCTCAAACAAACCAAGCCCTCCGTCTCATTTTTATGACTCATACCCTCCCCTTCATTTTCAGAGCTCACCGAACACCTCACAAGGTCATCTCCCATTCCCTTATTCCTAATCTCTCTTGCTCACTTCCTTCATACAAGAGTGCACAGCCTCAAAATTTGAAAACATGGATAGAGAAGACAAAGACTATGAGGAGGAGGAAAACATCGGTAGTGACAGTTCAACAGATAGACCTAGGCATGAGAGAAAACCACACAAGGGAGGTAGAATTATCAAGAAAGAGCCATCAAACCTCAGAGAATTGTATGCCTCTCAGTTGGTTGTCACTTTTTTCATACATCTTGGGTGCTATAAGTTCTGTGAGTAGGTAGAGAGACTTCAACACCACCCTAAGCTCACCAGGATTTTTGTAGCCAATCTTCGGGACAACAAGGCGACTCTTGCTAAGGTGACATTCACAGTGTCACCCTCCATCATTGTAGATGCAACCAGGATTCTAAATGTAGGTGAGAATTGGTACAAGGCATAGGACCTGGATGAACACTATTATGAGCCTTATATCAAACCCAGGTACAAAAACAAGGCGAAAAGACTTTTTCCTTTCAGATTCCTTGAGGACATGAATTCCCCCATGATGAAAATCATCATGAAATATTTCACTTGTGAGGGCAGATTTTCCAAGCTGTACACCTATCACATCAGGCTTCTCATGCATTTTACCAGGGTGAGGATGTTAAACCTCCCTTATTTCTTGTTCGGGAGTATTGAGAAGATGGCCCATTTTGTGCAAAAAAAGCCATAACCTCATCAAATGAGCAGTCTCTATCATTATTCCCTGATCAATGTGATTGTGCTTCATCATCTCCTCAACATTTCTTGGGGGACATTTATTGCTCATGACATCTTTAGGGGTCCTCAAATTCCTCCACCAGTGTCTCAAGAATCAGGGGGGCCTTCTAGCAGTGCTTAGGTGAAAATAGATGAGGAGGCCAAAGAGACTAGAGCTACTGAGGTGCCCAGGACTTACATGACATATCATAGGGGCACAAGGAGATTGTTTGCAGCTGATAGGCAAGTGTTTGATCCATGGGATATGGAAGGGACCTTGCCTTCTTCATCAACCCATAGGCAAATGCTTGCTCCATAGGATGTGGAAAGGACTTTGCCTTCTTCATCAACACAATAGTTACAAGTGCAACACTTGCACAAAGGGAGAGAAAAGATGCTGAAGGAAAGTTTTGATGATGAGGAGAAAGAGCAAGACTTTGATTTGATAGAGCATGATGAGCTGGAGAAATATTATACTCATCATGGCATGGAAATAATTAACTTAGAGGCTCAGGATGAAGAAATAATAAAGGACATCATCATACAGGAAAAGGAGGCTCAAGTCCAAGTATTGATGGACAATTTGGAGAGGGCCAAATATGTCATCACATATTTGGAACAAGAGAACAAGCAGTTGAGTGACAAGTAGGTCCTCATGGAGCTAGAACTTCTCAAGGTAAAATGGCAAGGTGACAAAGAGGCACCGGTCACTTTGTCTCCTATTGAGAAGGGAATTCAGGATGATAGAGAGACTTGGCTTGAGAGAGTCAATTTTCACCTAGAGAAGTTGTTGTAGAAGGCCAATAGGGACAACCAGATGATCAGGCACATGGCCTACCATTACAGGACCCGAAACAAAATATGCAACATGAGGATCAAAAAGATGAAAGCTAGGCTAAGGTGGGCTCAAAAGGGAAAAAAAGAGGAGGATAGGCTTAGGTTGCTTGTTGAAGCTTCCTTGGATCATCAAGATGCTTGATGGTGGTGCTTCTCACCAATTTTGGTCAGGTTTGGAGAGACCAATAAATGTTTCCTAAGAGATGTTGAGGAGGATAAGAAGATGAAGCACAATCATCTTGATTAGGGAATAATGATAGAGACTACTCATCTGCTGAGGGTATGGATTTTTCTGCACAAAATGGGCCATATTATCAATATTCCTGAATAAGAAATAAGGGAGGTTTAACATCCTCACCCTGGTTAAATGCCTGAGAATCCTGATATGATAGGTGTACATCCTAGAAAATCTTCCCTCACAAGAGAAATATTTCATGATGATTTTCATCATGGGGGCATACTTGTCCTCAAGGAATTTGAAAGAAGAAATCCTTTTCACCTTGTTTCTGTACCTGGGTTTGATATAAGGCTCATAATAGTGTTCATCTCGGTCCTGTGCCTTGTACCACTTCTCACCTACATTTGGAATCCTGGTTGCATCTGCAAGGATGGAGGGTGAGACTGTGAATGTCACCCTAGCAAGAGTCACTTTGTTGTCCCAAAGATTGGCTACAAAAAGCCTAGTGAGCTTAGGGTGGTGTTGAACTCTCTCTACCTGCTCACAGAACTCATAGAACCCAAGAAGTTTGAAACAAGTGACAGCCAACTGAGAGGCCTACAATTCTCTGAGGTTTGATGGCTCTCCCCTGATAATTCTTCCTCCCTTGTGTGTTTTTCTCTGATGCGAAGGTCTATCTGTTGAACTGTCACTGCCAGTGTTTTCCTACTCCTCATAGTTTCTGTCCATGTTTGCAAATTTTGAGTTTGTGCACTCTTGTATGAAGGAAGTGAGCAAGAGATATTAGGAATAAGGGAATGGGAGATGACCTTGTGAGGTGTTTGGTAAGCTTAGAAAATGAAGGGGAGGGTATGAGTCATAAAAATGAGAGGGAGGGATTGGTTTGTTTGAGATATTATTGTTTAGGAAGAGGGATAAAGGGATGTGGATGTTATGGAATGATATAGGGAAATAGTTTACAGTTTTAGTGATAGGTGATAGGAGAAATAATTGGGATCTAGGGTTTAGTCATAACCAAGGGAGAATTTAGGGTTTCACATTTGCCATGGGGAATTATGTTTAAAAGTTTGATTGCAAACCAACGATGTAGTATGGGAGGAAAACTTACTTGTATGAAGGAAGAGAGGGTGCCTTGGGAAGTTTTTATGAAGTTTGATGTCTTTCTAGTCCTTCTTCTCAACACATAGCACCAACTCACAGACGCACAATGCCACCTCTCAACACGCAACACAGTGTAAAATTTCACTATGGAAACCTCCAGATGTGCAGCGCCGGACCTAGACATGCAGTGCCAACCTCTCAACACACAACACCAACTCTCCTGCCTGAAACGTGCAGTGCCAAACTATAGAAGTGCAGCGCCACTTCACCATTCCTCCAAACGCATAGCCAAACTCTAGAAGTGCAGTGCCACTTCTCCTTTGCCCAAATCTCACTCAACCTTTCCTCTTTTGCTCACTTTTTGATTCCTTGCTTGCCAAATGAGAATGATGGACTTGAAAATGAAATGTGAGACCTTATATAGGAGTAAATTTTGATTTTTCACTTGAAAACCCTCTTTCTAATGTTTCTTGACCTTTTTCAAAACTTTGTTTTTAATGCCTTTCCTTCTTTGTTTCTTTTCAGGTGGATAATGCTCAACTTGAATTGATTTTTGCAGTGTTTCTTTGTCTTTCAACAAGGAGAGATGCTTTGGTGCAACCGAGATCATTTATTACATAAAGTAAATTAAAATTACATAATAAATACAAATTAACTCAAAATACTTTGTTTTCACCTCAAAAACATGTTTTTGAGGTGAAAATTACATTAGTTTAAAATATAATTATATAGTGGCTATGACTTACTAGCCATCATACTTGACTTATTTATCCTCCTCCTACCCTTACTGCTCTTTATTTACACTTTCAAATCATGCTCTTGACCTTGGTAATGAAACCATAAGACCTAATGAAACATGCCCTATGACCTAATGAAAGCATGATTGCAAATTGACCATGAAACCATAACTGAAGACAACCTAAGGAAGGGTCAACAAGTATACTCTATGAGGAAGAAATTAGATTTTCTAAAGAGAAGACAACCATCAGTGGATTAGTTTGACATGACCTAATGAAATGATGTAAGAATTTTCAGTATGAACCCCCTAACTTGGCATTCATGGCAGCTCATAACTGTCTTATATAAATCTGAAAACAAAGTTGGCCAATAATATCCTGCTCTCAACACTTTATTAGCTGTTGTTTTCCAAAATAAATGACCACCACAATCACCTCTATCAAAATAATTCATTACCTGTTGAGCTTCATATTCGACCAAACAATTAAGAAGAATTCCTCCTGGATATTTCCAATAGAGAGCACTATTTAAAATGCAGAATTTTGCAGACTTTAGTTTTAGTGATCTACCTTCACTTCTTGACATTCTAGGAGGTGGAAAAAGATGTTGAAGAACATAAACTATATCAGAATACCAAGGTGATTTGAGAAAAAATTTTGATACTTGAATGAGTGAGCCACCATCTTTGTCATCTGACATTACTCCAATGATATTTATGTCTAGAGAATGCAAATTTGATTCAGCCATAAGTTTTGCCAAGCCTTGTCCTTTGATCAGTTTGGTAGGTTTAATCTCAAGATCATACTCCAACATTGTTTCTATCCACTTACCTCTTCTCCCCTCCAAATCAACTTGCATGGGAATATCCTTGACGGCTGAGTTAGGAACATATGCTATAGTATGTGAATGCAGAATGTATACTTTGAAATCCTTCAATGCTTTTATAAGAGCCAGTGCTTGTTTTTCAATGATATTGTAACACAAGGCAACATCTCGAATAGTCCTACTGAAAAAAGAAATGGGTTTCTCCACCTGATCCCTCTTTTGCATCAACACCACAACCATGGTGTGCTCGGATGCAAATGAAAATATAATAAAATCATAGAGTATAAGCAGGACTGATCAAGACTAGGGTTGTGGTCAAAACAAACTTTACCAAGTTGAACAATTTCATGGCACCCTCGATCCATTTCATAGTGTTGTCCTTTTTCAACATATTAGTTATTTCATGTAAATGCTCAACCAAATTTGGTATAAATCTGTGTAAGAAATTCATCTTACCATTGAAAGCCTGAATCTCCTTTTTGTTGCGCAGAAATTCTATATCCTGGATTTCCTCCACCCTTGAAAGATCAATGTGAATACCTTCTTTAGAAATTATATGCCCAAGGAGTTTACCCTCGTCCATGGAAAAAAGACTCTTTTTTCGGGTTTAGAGAAATATTGAACTTCCTACATTTCTGAAAGACAATCCTTAAGTGGTGCAAATGCTCATCATCAGAACCAAAAAATACTATTATATCATCTAAATAAACCACCAAGAAAACATCCTTCTCATTAGCAAAAGCCATGTCCACCGCCCACTGAAACGTGCCTCTAGTATTCTTCAACCCAAATGGAATTTTGGCATACTGGTGTTGTGAAGGTAGTTTTGTCTTGGTATCTTTCATGCATCAAGATCTGATTATAGCCTGAGTAGCCATCTAATAGTGACATTTGTGATGCTCCAACTACTCTTTGCATAATATGGTCCATCTTAGGAAGAGGGTAATTATCCCTTAAGGACACTTTGTTGAGGTTTCGAAAATCTATGCACAACCTTATTTCTCTAGTCTTCTTTTGTACCAGGACCAAATTTGAAATCCAATCAGAAAATCTAATTGGAACAATGATGCCAGCTTTAAATAGTCTATTTACCTCTTTCTCGATGGATGGTAGAAACTTTGGATTGATTCTTCTCAACTTTTCTTTAAAAGGTTTTTGATCCAGCTTCATAGGAATAGTATGTTGAATGATATCCTTGTCATACACTTTAAAATCTGAATAATTCCATGAAAAAACATCAGAAAAGTCATAAAGTAATCTAACATATTTAGCCTTTACTTCGGGAGATAATGTTTTTGATAACCTTACAAGCTTGGGCTGGTCAGCTGTTCCATATGCTATGACTTACTAGCCATCATACTTGACTTATTTATCCTCCTCCTACCCTTACTGCTCTTTATTTACACTTTCAAATCATGCTCTTGACCTTGGTAATGAAACCAGAAGACCTAATGAAACATGCCCTATGACCTAATGAAAGCTTGATTGCAAATTGACCATGAAACCATAACTAAAGACAACCTAAGGAAGGGTCAACAAGTATACTCTATGAGGAAGAAATTAGATTTTCTAAAGAGAAGACAACCATCAGTGGATTAGTTTGACATGACCTAATGAAATGATGTAAGAATTTTCAGTATGAACCCCCTAACTTGGCATTCATGGCAGCTCATAACTGTCTTATATAAATCTGAAAACAAAGTTGGCCAATAATATCCTGCTCTCAACACTTTATTAGCTGTTTTTTTCCAAAATAAATGACCACCACAATCACCTCTATCAAAATAATTCATTACCTGTTGAGCTTCATATTCAACCAAAAAATTAAGAAGAATTCCTCCTGGATATTTCCAATAGAGAGCACTATTTAAAATGCAGAATTTTGCAGACTTTAGTTTTAGTGATCTACCTTTACTTCTTGACATTCTAGGAGGTGGCAAAAGATGCTGAAGAACATAAACTATATCAGAATACCAAGGTGATTTGAGAAAAAATTTTGATACTTGAATGAGTGAGCCACCATCTTCGTCATCTGACATTACTGCAATGATATTTATGTCTAGAGAATGCAAATTTGATTCAGCCATAAGTTTTGCCAAGCCTTGTCCTTTGATCAGTTTGGTAGGTTTAATCTCAAGATCATACTCAAACATTGTTTCTATCCACTTACCTCTTCTCCCCTCCAGATCAACTTGCATGGGAATATCCTTGACAACTGAGTTAGGAACATATTCTATAGTATGTGAATGCATAATGTATACTTTGAAATCCTTCAATGCTTTTATAAGAGCCAGTGCTTGTTTTCCAATGATATTGTAACACAAGGCAACATCTCAAATAGTCCTACTGAAAAAAGAAATGGGTTTCTCCACGTGATCCCTCTTTTGCATCAACACCACAACCATGGTGTGCTCGGATGCAAATGAAAATATAATAAAATCATAAAGTATAAGCAGGACTGATCAAGACTGGGGTTGTGGTCAAAACAAACTTTACCAAGTTGAACAATTTCATGGCACCCTCAGTCCATTTCATAGTGTTGTCCCTTTTCAACATATTAGTTATTTCATGTAAATGCTCAACCAAATTTGGTATAAATTTGTGTAAGAAATTCATCTTACCATTGAAAGCCTGAATCTCCTTTTTGTTGCGCGGAAATTCTATATCCTGGATTGCCTCCACCCTTGAAAGATCAATGTGAATACCTTCTTTAGAAATTATATGCCCAAGGAGTTTACCCTCGTCCATGGAAAAAAGACTCTTTTTTCGGGTTTAGAGAAATATTGAACTTCCTACATTTCTGAAAGACAATCCTTAAGTGGTGCAAATGTTCATCATCAAAACCAAAAAATACTATTAGATCATCTAAATAAACCACCAAGAAAACATCCTTCTCACTAGCAAAAGCTATGTCCATCGCCCACTAAAAAGTGCCTCTAGTATTCTTCAACCCAAATGGAATTTTGGCATACTGGTGTTGTGAAGGTAGTTTTGTCTTGGTCTCTTTCATGCACCAAGATCTGATTATAGCCTGAGTAGCCATCTAATAGTGACATTTGTGATGCTCCAACTACTCTTTGCATAATATGGTCCATCTTGGGAAGAGGGTAATTATCCTTTAAGGACACTTTGTTGAGGTTCCGAAAATCTATGCACAACCTTATTTCTCTAGTCTTCTTTTGTACCAGGACCAAATTTGAAATCCAATCAGAAAATCTAATTGGAACAATGATGCCAGCTTTAAATAGTCTATTTACCTCTTTCTCGATGGATGGTAGAAACTTTGGATCGATTCTTCTCAACTTCTGTTTAAAAGATTTTTGATCCAGCTTCATAGGAATAGTATGCTGAATGATATCCTTGTCATACACTTTCAAATCTAAATAATTCCATGCAAAAACATCAGAAAAGTCATAAAGTAATCTAACATATTTAGCCTTTACTTCGGGAGATAATGTTTTTGATAACCTTACAAGCTTGGGCTGGTCAGTTGTTCCAAGATTTACATCTTCAACTCCTTTGTCCATACGAACCAAGGTCAATTTTCTTGCCACGCCATCCTGATCAAAAAGCTCCTCTAAAGGTATGAGACCTCTAGGAATAATATTATCCTTCAACTATAAAACCTCCATTTGATTTACCTCAATATATTGTTCATCGGAATCAAAAACATCATCAATGAAAGCATTCTTAAACTTTCCTTCATTCTGTAAAAAAAAGTATCAATTTCATTATCATCCCAAAAAACTTGCCAATACCTCAAATTATCAGGAACAGTGGGCCTATGTTTAACATGAATTTCAAATTTGTTGCTGGAATTCATTGTGATCTTCAAATTGCTTACCGCAGTGGCGAGTGAATCTGCAATAATGTTTTGAGTCCGGGGTACTCCTGTTAAGGTATATTCCGGAAAAATCCTCAAAATATCCAGAACTACATTTTTGTAGGCTGTCATCCGTGGATGTTTTGCTTGATATTCTCCTTTTACTTGTTTAATCACTAGCTTTGAATCACCAAAAAAAAAATCCTTTTCGCATCTAATTTCTTCAAAATTTTAGGACCTATAATCAAATCCTCATACTCCGCTTCATTATTAGAGCAACCAAAAGCTAACTTGTAGGAACATGCTCTAACATTATTTGGGACATTGGCAAGCTAGAAAGCAGGGCTTCGAATCCAAATTCCAATACCAGCACCATCTTTACCCATAGTGCCATCAAAGCCCATGCTCTAAAGGCCGGCTTCATCTTCTAGATGTTGGAATTTTGTTTCCTTCTCAACCTTACCTTTGCTGATTACTTCATTTTTCTGCTCTTTATTGACATTTTGCTGCTGTGTAGAATGCTCATAAGAAATTTCTATCTTTTCTTTTTCTTGATTAAGAACTGTTCTAAAATTCTCGGAAATTTCTAGTACATCATCTACTTCTACAAGTTGAATATCTACATCATTCAATCCACTATCAGAGTACAAAACAAAGGACTATAAATCAATATGTACATCATTTATTGGATGATTCACATGCTTCTCTTTACTAGTGATGATATACTTCATTTTCGTTTCCCGGTACAACTTCCTCAATTGACCGAAAATAGGGATGGTAGCATAGGAGAAGTCAAGTTGTAAAGTTCCTTTGAGTTTAGCACCCCACGATCTAGTTAAGAGCATACAAAATCGAGGCGGTATATCAGCAACTACCACATCCATCACGACATTTTTGGCTGGGATTTGATCGAAAGAAACCACCAAATATTTGATGAGACCAATGCAACGAACTCTACCAGAGTCAAAGGAGTGCAAAACATGATATTTCCAAGTGATATCCAAGCCCAACGTTTCCATAATGGATTTGGGCATCAAATTGTGGGAAGCTCTGGAATCTAACAAAGCATTATGGAGAATATACTCATGTAGTCTAAGACTCAGGGAAAAGGGTGGGAATTCGCTATCTTCAGGCTAACCTTCTACGGTTGGACCAAAAATGAGTTTCAGATGATCATCCTCGACATTCACCATGTTTAACAAAGGATCTATTTGCAATATTCTAGATACATGGTGTTTATAATTGCTATTCTTAACAAGCTCAGTCAAAGGAATGCACACTTTTAATTTAGCAATTTCACTTTCTAAATTAAAGGATGAAACTTTTTCTACCTATTTAAAACCAATGTCCTTCTTATTTGTTTGCTCTTTCATTGCACTATATTTTTTCTGATTGTTCTTCTCGTTTGCAGTGATACTTGTTGATGGTACCTTGCTGGGATTTGTTGAGTATGGAGCATGATTGTTTAGAGGTATTTGTTTCAGCCGAATGCATACCCCAGGAAGTTTGTACACCCCTCCACGCGGGGGGGTGCGGGGGTACTTGTCCCTCCCGCGGGGGTCCGGGGGGGCCGATCCCCTCGGCTAGGGGGTCTGGGGCCAGCGGTCCCCCGGCGGGTGTGTAGGGGAAGCGCCCCCGAAGCTAAAAACAGATGTAAAATTGCCTTGTAAAGGTATAGTAATTTCTAGTCATGCTGGGCCGTTCATTAGGCAGATGATTTGATGATAGAACTTATGTTTAGTTTAGGGTTTTTTCCCTAGAAGGCAACCCTTCTCTTTATATGAGGGCATTGTATTGAGTCTGTGTAATATATGTGTATTCTCTGAGTGAGCAAGAGAGGTGAGACTGTGAGAGAAAACATAGGATATTACAACAGATCTGCTGTAGGTTCTATCTCTTCATTTTGCTGGATAATAGAAAGGAAGGACTGGCTGTTCGGGGTGGACGTATCCCAAACTGGGTGAACCACGTATATCCATGTCTCTCTTGTTTTATGCATTTTCTCTGTTTATATTTATGCAATATTTTATGTGTTCCATTGCTCCGTAATATATAATTTTCTAACAGGATTCAGATTAGCAAGCTCTTTCCCTTTCTTCTGAGTGTTTAAGGAATCATTCTTCGATTGCACATCCTTTATTTTCTGAATGGGATTGATCGGTACATCTCTACTCCTTAAAGAGTACTGCCTCTGCTGTGCAATCAAAGCATTCATATAACCATGCTGATAATCATCAAATTCAGCCTCCAAAACCACATCATTTGCTAATATGTGATCCTCATCCCTTTGAATATCTGGAACTTCTGCGTATTCTTCATCTTCGATCAGAAATATAGGCATACCATCAGTAGTGAAAAAGTGATTTGTTTCAATTACTGGATCTTTCTCATCTTCTTCTTCCATTCCTTGAACATAATTCTACTGTAAGGGAGTTCTGATCTGTTGTTGTTGCATTGGTTGCTCTAGTGATTTTTGTTCTCTCTGCTTGATTCAGAATTGGGGCTACTACTGTCCTCTAAAATTTTGATTCCGGATTGGTGGTTTAGGTCTATTTGTGATGGATAACCGGTCAACCATCCTCTCCACTATTCGAATCAATGTATCCATCTTTACATTTGAAGTAGATGCTTCATCTTTCATCGTCACTCTTTTCTCAAATCTCATTCTTGCTCTTTTGGCCAACAAGTTTGCTTCTACACTCACATCATTCTTTTGCATGTCTTCTAGTGTGGTAGGATCATGTTCCTGCAACTGATATGCCATATCAGCATTGAAACCGTCTGGAAATTTGAGAAAATCCAATCCCTCTAGTTGTTTAATGTTGGCAAGAATAGCGTTGTATACTGCATTAAACCTCACACAATATTCTTGCACACTCTCGCCGCCATTTCTTTTGATGTTCTCATACTCGGACAAAATATGAAGTGGATTCTTCTTTACCTCCCATCGATCCAGGAACTGCCTATGGAGGATTGGTAAAGTGGTGATAGAAGTTGCTGGTAAAGCTCTAAACCATTTTCAAACTTCACCTCCAAATATTTGTACAAACAATCTCATCGTCACATTTTCAATCTCTACTTAATGGAGGTCAAATAAATCATTCATTTTATCTACATTTTGCAGAGCCGTAATGGTTTGAGTGACATCAAAGAAAGGTATTTTGGTTTGATAATCAACGAGCATGACACCAAGATTCTGAGGTAAAACAAGGGGTGCATACCGGGCAGCCATAACTCGAGGTGGGGGAGGTGGATTTAAAGCAAGGATTGGGGTACTAGGAGATGATGCAGTAGTTGATGGAGAATTGGGAGTAATAGGTGATTGATGGGGAATGGTAGGTTTATAGGGAAGTGAAGGTATAAATGGAGGTGGGGAATGAACTTCAGAGGTTAAAGGGAATAATGGTGAACTAAGGGTAGTGGACACTAGTTTAGAGAGCATGGGGATATTAGCAGTAGTAAGGGATGATTGAGGGGAATTTAGAATATACTCATCAATTGACTAGTTTTCCCTTTGGACTTCGAGATCTGCAATAAACTATGGATCTAGAACTATGTCATCAAGTGCACTTTTAGACCTGGTTCTAAATAGAGAAAGGTCAAATGACATATCAAAGGGAAGGTCTTCTAAAAATAACCATTCATCAGGGCAGGAATTTTCTTTTATTGAAGGTGTTGGACTGACTGAACTTTCTTGTATTTTGGGTCTTCTCGAGATCAGGTTGGGATTATCCACTACTGGGGCAAGGTTTGGATCTAGATTGGCCCTAGTGTACTTTCTCGAAGCCAGTGTGCTCAAATTTTGAAGTTTTATATATTACTTTACAACTTTCCAATTCAGCCTAGTAATTCTAAAACTCATCATCCATAAGCTTAAGAATTCAAATGAAAGATACTATCGGGGTGATTAGTCTTTCGTTCCCGAATATGGTCACCACTATGTTATCACCTAGATTGAACCTCATGCTAAAGGAAGGTAATGCTAGGGTAACGACAAACCACGCTTAGCCAAGTAGCTAGCCCTACTAGGCCGGGAGAGGGATCTCTCTGTAAGGATCTCAGCCAAGATGACTAGATTAGGAAAAGGATTTTAGGTTAGGTATAGTAGCATGAAGTTTTGATCGGATTTTGAAGCAGTTTTGTTGGATCAGGATGAGCTGGACAGTTTAGGTCTAAGTAATTAGGTCAAAATTGTAGGGTGTTAAATGGGGCAAGGTAGGCATAAGGTTTGGAACTCTAGGGATTGATGGGTGAGATGTTTTAATACTGGTGAGAAGCTAGGAAGAGAATGTGATTACCGTGGATCCTTCCTGCTAGCACCTAAATCTGCCTTAGGCTGAAGGAAGGCAAAATTCAGGGTAACCACAAACTACGCTTACTCTGGTAGCTAGCCCTACCAGAACAGGAGAGGGCTCTCTCTGTGTCACGCTCAGTAAATAAACAAAATGATATGGTCTGAGATGACTTGCAGTGAAATATTAATTTTAGGCTAGTAAATATATATGGATACAAGAGGCAATTTTGATAAATGACTGAGTTTCTGGGATGTATGGGACCAGTGAACAGCAATGAGCAGAGAATTTAACAAAAAGGCACAGATTACTTCGTGAGGCAAGACAGGCAGAATTCTAGCGATTAAGTTTGAAATAATGTGAAATGGAAAGATTGTTTAGGAGGGTGAAAAGGGCATAAACACATGAATCCTTTTCAACAGAAGAATAACACAGAATGTGAAACTTTCCCACAGGCAGAGCAATAAACATGAATTCTACCTTATCTTACTTAGAAAATTTCACTGGAAATGAATATGAATGAACTGTGAAACATAACGAAATACATATGAAACAGAAATAGAATACATTTGCTACACTCACACCACATGAATCTCATGAACCAGCGCCGCTGCCTTTCATTAATTCTCTGTCAAAATATACAATGAATAACTGATTTTCTCTCCCACAATCTCCTAGAAATTACAACCAACCCTTTGCAAATATTTTTGCATACAACAAATAGACTATGCCATTGGGAAATAGAACGACCCACAGTTGGGGAGTTTTTCAAATCATTACAAAATGGAAATGGAAAGCCAACGATTAGTGATAGGTGCAACGTTACAAAAATGACAAATTGCTTGGGTGACTGTTCTCCTTCCTTTGCCACTTGGATAGAAGCCAACCTTTAGCGAAAATACTCTTTAAACTTTTCCTTAGGTGCCAAGAAAAATGTAGTATAAATGAACAGGCCCACTTGGAGAAAGTCGTGAATCGAAATGTCGCAGAGCGGAAGTGATTTTGGCCTTTGGGTCTATATGCACCACGCCACTTTGGAGGTGATTTTGAGGTACCTTTTGGAGTCCAAATTGTGCCCAAGTGTGCTTGTTGGAAATCCTTTCCTGTCTACTTTCCAACTCGAGTGGAATTTCTGAATTTTGTGCTCATTTGCTCCTCCAAAAATTCAATCTCCCAATACTGCTTCCTGTGTGTCAAAATAGGGGCAGAGAGGTCATTTTTTTTTATTGTTTTTGACCTCCTGGGGACTCAAAACTTGCCCAAACTTCTTTTCCATGCACCAGTAGTCATGATTTTTCATGTTGAATCCAACAATGAAAACCATTTGTGATTTGGAGCTCCCAATCCTAAGTGCCACTGCACAGGGAGAAAAACCTTGTTTTGTGCCCAAAAATTTGTCACGTGACCAAAATTGCCCCAAATTTTTTTAAATTTGGGTTGGAGGTTCCCTATGAAGTGTTATGCTGGGCCACAAAGGCTTCAGCCAAGATTCAAAGCCGATCTTGCTCTTTTTTCCTCTTTTGTCTTTGTGTCGCTCTCCCTAATTTCGCCTTCAAACGCCTTATCTGAGCCTTTAAACTCATGTTTTGTGCCCTGTAGTGATAAACAATCCACCTCAATATGGTTTTTTCCTTGTCGGCCTTCTTTAGCAGTCTCTCAATGTGGATGTTGATACACTCGAGCCAAGACTCTCGGTCATTGTTAATCTCTTGCTCTAATGGAGTGAGCTCAATCCTCCTATGTTGGGTAGCTTGGTGATTCTCACGGATGTTTTTCAGCTCCATGATCTCATGCTAGTCCTCGAGCTATTTGTTCCTCTGGTCCAAATGCCTGATAATCCACTTAGCCCTCTCCAAATTGAGAGACAATGCTTGAATCTCTGTTTTCTGCTCCTCGATGGTCCTCCTAAGTTTGGCACTCTCCACATCTATATCATCATCATGAATGAGGATGAACTCGGCCTCTTGTTCACCTGATGGCCCCTCATCATGCATGGGCCTCTTGCCCTTGTCCTGTACCTTTGTTTTCGATGTCAGAAGCGAGGCCCCTTCCACCCCAGGTGGAGATAACACTCGCTTTGCTGCTGCAAACAAATGTCTACTGCCTCTCTGATAGGTGATGAATACTGGCATAGTAATGGTCTCATGGCACTGATACTGATGAGAAGGACCACCTATCTCATGTTCAACCTCTGATAATACCTGTGAAGTGCTTAAGAGGTCACGGGAGATGAATTCATCCCAAGTAATGCCCTGCAATCCCAGCTGATGAACCACCAAAATCTTAATAAGAGCAAAATGATAAACACTGTTAAGTTGCTGCTGAGGGGTCTTGTGCTGCATGAAGGTGCTCATCCTCTCTATGTTCCTGCAAATGAAATATGGGATGTTCATCATCTGTACCCTGGTAAAGTGCATGAGCAACATGATGTGATAGGCATATAAACAAGAGAACCTCCCCTCACAGCTGAAATATTTCATGATCAACTTCATGAGTGGAGCATATTCATCTTTCAAATATCGGAATGGAAAGACTCTTCGGAGTTGCCTCAAGAAATTGGCCTTAATGTATGGCTCATAATGCTCCCTATCAACCTCTGTTTCTTGTGCCACTATTCTCCAACATTCGATATGCCAAATGCTAATGAGACAGTTTCAGGTGTCAGTGTGAAGGTGACCCCGGCTAAGATAGAGTGATCTCCATGTAGGTGAAGCACAAAAAGATAGGCCAAATCATGATGAAATCGAACACTAGCCACCTTTTCACAAAACTTAGAACATGACAGATGTTGGAAACATGACATAGCAAGAGGGTAGGCCTACAATTCTGTGAGGGTGGTTGGTTCATCCCTAACATGTTTGCCACTTTTGTGATGTCTCCGGGGAGCCTGTTCTTCCGAGGATGAATCACTTTGGGTTTCCATCTCATACTCCGATGAATGCTCAGATGCCATGACTATTGTATATGGACTGTGCTTGGACTGCCTTTTGATGATGGTAGTGAAACTATGTGACGTTGTGATCTCTGCCACTAGGGGAACAATGAAAAAAGGGAGTGTTAGGAAGGGGAATAATATGATGGGATTAGGGGTTATGGGGGGAAATTTTGTTTAGGGACATGTAGGAGGATTTGGGGATTTTATAAGGTAGGGTTTGGGGGTTTTACATTGACAAATGAGTGGAGGGGATAGGGAATAGGGGTTTAGTAATTTTCTAGGGTAGGGAAAAATGGGAAAAATGGAATAGGGGAAAAGGGAAAAATGGAAAGAAGGGGAAAAATGAAAGGGGGGAGGAGCCTTGGCATCAACGCAACAAGTTTGCAACCCTAGCAACAATGGCTTTGATGATTTCAAGTGGTAGGGTTTAGGCGTTTTTATTGCAACTATACACCGCCATAAACCATCATCATATTCACAAAAATATATGAGCCATTGAGATGTCGACCCTACCTGTCAATTGGAAGGGATTCAAAGTCGATTTGATGCAATTGGGAGCAAGACCGGGCCTTTGTGGGTGTACTCCCCGCAGCAAACCCAATGCGCCATGCTCTGTGTGTGCGCCGCGCCCATGTAGTTTCACCACTATGGGGTCATGCCCTATGCGTCGCGCTCTCTATGTGCGCCACGCCCCTCTACCTGTGCGCCGCGCCCTTAAAAACTCCTCCAAACTCACCCAAAACGTGTGCTAGCTTTCTCACAATCACTTTGCTATGTTTCTCTCTACCTTGTTGTGAAAAATGACTATGTTTCTTGTAGAAATTTTATATAAATACTTTGAAGTCATGGGTTTGATTTTTGTTTCTTCAAAACCCACTTTGCTAATGTTTTGTTTTGGCACTTTTTCACTGATTTAATGCAACTCTGTATTTCACTTTTCCTTCTAAATTTTTAGCTAAAATGATGAAATTTTTGGCACTTTTTGCAGGGGTTTTTTGACATGGCATTTGGCCAAGGAAACCATGATTGTTCCTGAAGAGATCGACTGGAAACGTTTTTTGAAAATTATCACAAATGACACACTGTTTGAATTTTCTTCAAAACAGAGTTTTGAAGAACAGTCGTAATCTGTTAACATGACGATGAAAATCTTTAAATCATAACTTTGTAAGGGCCTCCCTCTGGCCTGCATGGCTTTATTGGACATGGTTGAAGACCAAATTGACTAATCCCTAGACCTAATGACTGAAAATGACTCTCGTCCATTAAAAGATCGAACATTGACTGCCATGGACTTTAGTGAACATTGATGAAATACCTAAGCCAACAGGTGCCAGACATGAGGGGAAATGAATGACAAGACCTTTCCCGTCAGATTATGGCATGCCCCTAGGGGAATGTAGTTGAGTGAATGGAGCGAGACTCCTAAAAATGAAATGCAGAAACAGTTTTGATCTCTGACGGAGGACTGAAAAGACTGACTCTAACACTTCCTAGACTATAGAAAACATAGAATGGTGAATATTTCCCCAAAGCAGAGCAATGATATTATGAATTCTTCCTATCAACTCGAAAACATTCACTTAGAAGCAATGAAATGATTAATGAAGTACAAAAAGCATATTAACATATGATCACAAGAGAAGAAACTGAAATAAACTCCATACCACATGGATCCCAAAGAAATAGCTGCAATTTTTATTAATCTCCTCCTAAACTGCTACAAAATGATGTACAAGCAAGGCACAAGCATCCAGCTGAGCCCAACCCTTTACAATGAGAAAGAAGAAGAAGATATAGGATTTGTTTCAACCTCTTCCCATCCTCAGGGGTCTAATCTTGAAGAATAGGAGCTAATATAACCAACACTGAACAAGAAACATGAATATAGGCATCTTAACAACTTGCCTCTAAAAGTGAAAAACTGATCCATTTGAGCTCAAATTGACTTTTAACGTAATGAATCTGCCCTCTATTACTAATTATCCATCATATTTACAAGCCAAGTCATCATTTATCATAGTAAAAAAAGCCTCCATGAGAGAAAATCCATGAACACAGTGAAAAAATGGAAAAATAACCATCCTTTGCAAATTTTCCCTATGCGCAGTGCCACTGGCCCAATGCATAGTGCCACTTTCACGTCCCTTTTCGAGGCCTTCCCAACATCCCAATTGAGATCATGATAGCTCATTGGAAAGTTAATCAAGTGTACTTTCCAAAACACCTGGAATTTCGTTATTTGAATCTCATTTGACCCCTCAAAAGTTGATTCTCCCAAGACTACTTATGTGTGTCCAAAAAGTGGCAGAAAGGTCATTTGTAGGGTGTTTTTTGACCTTTTGGTGAACCAGTTCTGCCCCAAAAACTTAGAAAATCAATAGGGTACATGTATTCATCGCTCTAAATCCAAAAATGCAAGCCAATTGTCCACTAGGTGTCCCTAGGAAAAGCACAGCGGCAAATTTTTTGTGTGTGCAATTTCCAAAATTTGCAAAAAAAAAATCTTCTCCAAACCTGACCAAATTGGTGAGCAGCACTACCATCAAGCATCTTGATGAGCCAAGTATTCCCCCATGATGAAAATCACCATGAAATATTTCACTTGTGAGTGCATATTTTCCATGCTATAAACCTATCACATCAGGCTTCTCATGCATTTTACCAGGGTGAGGATGTTAAACCTCCCTTATTTCTTGTTCAAGAATATTGAGAAGATGGCCCATTTTGTAAAAAAAAATACATACCCTTAGCAGATGAACAATCTCTATCATTATTCCCCAATGAAGATGATTTTTCTTCATCATCTTAGCCTCCTCAACTTCTCTTGGGATATATTTATTGCTCATGACATCTTCAGGGGTCCTCAAATTCCTCCACCAGTGTCTCAAGAATTAGGGAGACCTTCTAGCAGTGCTCAGGTGAAAACAGATGAGGAGGCCAAAGAGCCTAGATCTACTGAGGTGCTTGAGACTTACATGACATATCAGAGGGGCACAAGGAGATTGTTTGTAGCTAATAGGCAAGTGTTTGCTCCACGGGATGTTAAAGGGACATTGCCTTCTTCATCAACCCATAGGTAAATGCTTGCTCCATAGGATGTGGAAGGGGCTTTGCCTTCTTCATCGACACAGCAGGAACAGGTGTAGCAGCTACAAAAAGGGAAAGAAAAGATGCTGAAGGAAAGTTTTGATGATGAGGAGAAAGATAGAGACTTTGATTTGACAGAGCATGATGAGCTAAAGCAGTATTATACTCATCATGGCGTGGAAATATTTGACTTAGAGGCTCATGATGAAGAAACAATAAAGGTCATCATCATACAGGAAAAGGAGGCTCAAGTCTAAGAATTGATGGACAATTTGGAGAGGGCCAAGTATGTCATCACATATTTGGAACAAGATAACACGCAGTTGAGTGACTAGCAGGTCCTCATGGAGCTGGAACTTCTCAAGGTAAAACGACAAGGTGACAAGGAGGCACCGGTCACTTTGTCTCCTATTGAGAAGGAAATTGAGGATGATAGAGAGACTTGGCTTGAGAGAGTCAATTTTCACCTGGATAAGTTGTTGTAGAAGGCTAATAGGGACAACTAGATGATCAGGCACATGGCCTACCATTACGGGACCCGAAACAAAATTTGCAACATGAGGATCAAAAAGATGAAAGCTAGGCTAAGGCAGGCTCAAAAGGGAAAAAAAGAGAAGGATAGGCTTAGTTTTCTTGTTGAAGCTTCCTTGTCTCATCAAGATGCTTGATGGTGGTGCTTCTCACCAATTTTGGTCAAGTTTGGAGAAGATTTTGTTTTTTTGAAAATTTTGGAAATTACACAAAGAAAATCCCCCTCAAAGCGCAGCGCCACCGCCACTGCTCTTTTCCTAGGGACACACAATGGACAAATGGCTTTAATTTTTGGATTCATAGTGATGATTACATGCACCCTATGGATTTTCTTAGTTTTTTGGGTAGAACTGGTCCACCAAAAGGTCAAAAAACACCCTAAAAATGACCTTTTCTACCACATTTTGGACACAGACAAGTAGTCTTGGGAGAATCAACCTTTGAGGGGTCAAATGAGCTTCAGATGAAGAAATTATAGGTGTTTTGGAAATTTAACTTGAATTCCTTTACAATGAGATATCATGAGCTCAATTGGGATGCTGGGAAGGCCTCCAAAAGGGACCTGAAAGTGGCACTGTGAATGGGCTAGTGGCGCTGCGCGTAGGGAAAATTTTCACAAGATGGTTATTTTTCCATTTTTTGACTATGTTCATGGATTTTCTCTCATGGAGGTTGTTTTAATATGGTAAATGATGATTTGGCTTGTAAATATGATGGATAATTAGTATTAGAGGGTAGATTCCGTTACGTTAAAAGTCAATTTGAGCTCAAATGAATCAGTTTTTCACTTTTAGAGGCAAGTTGTTAAGATGTCTATATTCATGTTTCTTGTTTAGTGTGATTAGCTCCTCATCTTAGGGATTCGACCCCTGAGGATGGGAGGAGGTTGAAACAAAGCCTATATATTCTTCTTATTTCTCATTGTAAAGAGTTGGAATCAATTGGATGCTTATGCCTTGATTGTACATCTTTTTGTAGCTATTTAGCAAGAGATTAATAAAAATTGCAGCTATTTCTTTGGGATCCATATGGAGTTTAGTTCAGTTTCTTCTCTTTTGATCATATGTTAATATGTTTTGTGTACTTAATTAATCATTTCATTATTTCTAAGTTAATGTTTTCAAGTTGATAATGAAATTCATAACATCACTGCTCTGCTTTGGGGAGATATTCACCATTATATGTTTTCTATAGTCTAGGAATGATCCATGGTAATCACATGCTCTTCCTAGCTTCTCACTAGTCTTAAAACATCTCTCCCATCAAGCCCTAGAGTGCTAAACCTTATGCCTGCCTTGCCCCATTGAACACCTTGCAATTTTGACCTAATTCCCTAGACCTAAACTGTTCAGCTCCTCCTGATCCAGCAAAACCCCTTCAAAATCCAATCAAAACTTCATACTACTATACCTTGCCTAAAATCCTTTTCATGATCCAGTCATCTTGGTTAAGATCCTTATGGAGAGAGCCCTCTCCTAGCCTAGTATGGCTAGATACTTGGCTAAGCGTGGTTTGTGGTTACCCTGGCATTGCCTTCCTTCAGCCTGAGGTTCAATCCAGTTGATAACACTAGCATTACTGAAGGGAAGAACCTCCAGATGCAAATAGATGATCTTCAGAGGAAATCACAGATCTTGCAGGAGAGGACTCAGACATGGCAGGAGGAAGCCTTACAGCTTTTGCAAACAGTGGACAAGAGGCTAAAGGAATTGAAGAGAACATAAGTAGAAATACTACAAAATATTGTTGGCCCTACTACAGAAGCTTTGTCGAAGGAGACAAGCCAGGAAAAAAATTGATGGCAGAAATGGTCCCAGTAGTACAACACAACGTACAATGGGATTGCAACAAAAATCAAGGGCACCGAAGCTAAGTTACTTAGGATGAGTCATAGGTGAGCGTTGGGGGCTTGTTGGGCATGGCACAACTTGGTCCAAGTTTTGGGTAAAAGACACTGCAGAAGAAGGAGTGAATTGCATGGAGCCGACAAAGATATATTCATCGTGAGGTATTTTAGGGCTTTAGGGATAGGGAAAAGTTCTCATTTTGTAACAGGTATCGGGCATTAGTCCTTGTTTTACTAATCCATGGTATGTGGACCATGGTTTTTGTAAATATGAAATGTATTTAAGAATATGTAATACTTTATAAATGATATCATCGTAGAAAATAATAGAAGAGGTCATTTGACTATTGTAATCACATTTGTAGTCTATAGTTTTGGGGAAGTCACCATAGCTGAGTGTGTGGAGGCCTGGAAGAGTTTGCAGCTAAGTGTGCAGACCACCTGCAGCTGGGTGCACAGGTCGATGAAGTATATGTACTGAAGATTTATATTAATAAAGAAGAAGTTTTGGAAAAGTAGTGTTTCTCGTATGTGTGTATTTTCTATTGTTATGTATCTGGTTATGCATGATTTTCACTTAATTATGAAAATAACTGTAAGATATAATGTTATTTGTTAAAGTTTATCGGTTTAAAGTGAATCTGTTAAATTATTCATCTTCTTATGCATGCAAAGTTATAGTATCAATATAAAGTAGAAGTAAATACAAAGTGTCACTGCGCGGATATCCCTTCAGTTGCAAAAACTTGGTTCTACATCCTCCCATAATGGATTTGGGTGAGACTGTGATCTGCTTGCTGGTCGTTGCTAAAAGGGCCAATAGTTGAGGGTTTTGTTGTTGTGCAACACACTTTGAACCTCAGTCAAGCCCCCTCAAACCAACAAAGCCACAATTGTTGTTGTATCTTGACCTTTGAGCATCCCTTGTTTCTCAATAATCTTGAGCATAGTGGCCAAGCTTGTGATAATTATAACACTCAATATTTGACATATTCTTGTCTATTCTTGATTTTCTTATATTGGATTCCTTGGGTGTTGGAGTAGATTTCCTTGAATCAGATGGACCTCCTCTACCTTTACTCTTTTTTTCTTGAGCAATAAAGGCAGATGGCTCTCCTTCGTCATTATATTGAATTCTTCCTTGGGAAATCATCCTGTCTTCCTCTTGGGTACATTGTCCAATGAGCTCATCAAATTTTGGTAGTTTGTGTTGTTGCTTATGGTAGTAATGAATGTTTCCCACATAGGAGGGAGACCTTGAAGAGTGATCATCACCAAATCTCTATCATACACAGGCTCACCAACAGTTTGCAATTGATCTCTTAGTTGAGATACCCTCATGATGTAGGATTTCACTGATTCACCCTTGTTCATCTTCATTTCTTTGAGTTTGTTCTTCAAGGAGAGGATGTGGTTCAATTTGTTGACTTGATACATCCCTACACACTTATCATACATATCCTTGGACTTCTTCAAGTTACTAACATAAACAAGTAGATGATCTTGCAAACCATCAATAATAATTTTCTCAGCCTTGATCACACCTTTCTTATAATTGGACTTGGTGGCAGTAGGAGCATTTTTTGGAGGTGCAGGAATATTCCCTTGAACATATTCTAAAACATTGTTGCCATCCAAAATAACTTATAACCTGATCTTCCATGCAACAAAGTTTTATGAATCAAACAACTTATCATTGTCCTTGAGGAAAGAAGTAGTCATCTTGTCCAAATCAAATAAGCTTCTTTAGATTTTTCCAAATATGATTTATCTTGTCTCTTATCTCTTTGAGCTTTTCTCTTCACCTTAGCCCTGATACCATGCTAATTTTCCATTGTTCTATGTTATTATAATTACTTTATCATAATTCTTAAATTCAATTAGCAATCAAAATAATCTTCTAGTAATCAATAAAAAATGTAGGTAGAATAGTAAATGCAACAAACAATAAGAGACAATTAAAAGCAATGAGAAGAGACACCAAATTTGGTCATAGACTAGGGTAAAACCCCATAAGGGGGAAACCCTTTCAAAATCTTCTTCTTATTAGATTGTCATAAAATGTTTAGCAGAGAGTACAATGTTCCAAATTCAATCTTTTGACTTATCCAACAAAACAACCAACCAAGATCCAAAATATGAGCTAATAGCCAACTTTATTTAAATTCAATGGAAACAACAACATCAACAAAAAGTTAATGGTCAATGTTTAATTATCCTCCAAAGAATCTCAGTCAACAGTTAAAGAATGTGGCCTTTCAATTTGGCCAAAATGTTTTAGAAACAATCCCAAAACTCTCCTCCAAAATCGGTCAAAGTAAAAGTCAAAGGTATGAAACCCTAGTTGCATATCTGAAGTCAACCACAGTCAAAATTCCTAGAAATGATCGATTTTCGTTGCAAAGAATTTGGTCTCCCAAAATAGCCCAAAACCCAAGTCAAAACAATTCAAACTATGCCCAATCCTTAAAAGTAAGTGTTGGTCAAAATTGATTTCGACCTCTTGTAATTTTTTCCTTTCTCCTCCTCACACATGTAGATGAAGACCTACAATATTTCACATGTAATGAACCCAATAGAGAAGAGAGAGATGCTTGATGTGATATCTCCAAATCAGGTTATTTAACTTGTATTTATAGGCGTTGGAGGAGGGCTAATTAGCCTTTTAGGACAACCTTGAATTTTGTGCCATTGTGGGTTTTCACTTCAAATTCCTTAACCAAATTGTTTGCTTCCAAGTGAAATAGGAATTTTGTCCAATGAAGAGAATTTATCCCCGAGTTGCCAAATTAAAAAATTGAAGATGAAGAAATCAAATTACTCAAACCATACTTAAATTAATCAATGACAAATGAAGAAGTAGAAATCAAATTATTCAAATCATTCTCAAATTGCAGCTAGAGAAATGAAATAACTTACCACCGTGATCACTTCCACTTCCACCACTTGGCACAAAACCAAGGTTTACCAAATAGTCTCTTTGACACCACTAGTAATACTTTGTTGATGCTTTTCTTGGACTATGAATGGGTTTGATGCTAGTATTTAGGTCTCAGGGTCTTCAGGATTAGTCCCTAGTCCCAATCCCTTGGGCATATCCTCTGTTACTAGCTCTGAACAAGGGAAAATTTTACAAGTAGTGTTCATAGCCCCGACTATGGTCTAATATTTGGTCCATATATTGTGGTGAAGATGAAGGATAGAAAGGCTAAGGTTGAACAAAATCAAGTGGAAGAAAAGAAAGTTGGAAAATGGAAGCCTGTGACCGAGGCTCAAAGTAAACAAAAAATTAAGAAGGAGAAACTAAATGGGGAAGCTTGCAACTAAGGCCCAAACTAAATGGGAGATGAAGAAGGAGAGGCCAAAACTATTATGGACTATTATATATTATATAATATATAATAATTTTATATTATATTATATATATATAATTATATATAATATTTTAATTTTGAAATTTTAAATAAACATTATAATTTATTTTAAATATTTTTTCATTTGATTTTATAATTAGAAGTTATCCTTATATGGATTATATTAGGAGATTCAATGGTTAGGAATGAGCCGAGGGGGAGATACTATAGTGTTAAGGGGTTATAGATATTATTATATGAATTACAAGGTTTATAGGGTAATTATTATTAGATCTTGAGGTTATTTGTAGCAGTTAGGTTGATATGGTATATAAGCTTTAAAGGTTATAAAAAATTTAAGGACAGGGTTATAGGGGTTATGGAAATTCTAAGCTATGAGAGAGAGAGAGAGAGAGAGAG
>APFE031648516.1:34397-53815 GCA_000404065.3 Pinus taeda
ATAAATAAAATTAAAATTAAAATCAATGTTGGCCCCGTTCACAACCCCCTCTATGTGGGTAACTAAATCATAATTTCCATTGATTGCTAAATGTAAAGTGAATTGAACATTTACCTAACCTTAAGAGTGTCGAGAGAAATGAACGTGTAAACTCTCAATAGAAAATTAAGGTGCTTTGACGATGGGTTCTCAACCAATTGAGCTAACCCTTAGGGATAAATACATACCATGATAAGGACACTAAAAAATAATAAATAATTTTATTTCCTTGAAATTTATCTTATAAATTTTTCATTTGATTGTCAAATTCTTTGTGTGAGTCATATTTGAGTCTTGAAACCCTCCAATACCATCAATCCATGCATCTATTATAACCATGTTAAATTTCAATGCATACAAGCACAAACTAGAAAAAATAAATAAAAAATGTTGGACCCATTCACAACCATTTCTGTGCAAGGTCAATTAATTAAAGCATGATTTCCACCAATTACTAAAAGTTAAGTGAATTGAACATTTACCTAACCCCAAGAGTGTCGAGATAATTGAACCTGTGACCTCTCAATATTAAATTAAGGCGCTTTGATGATGGGTACTTGACCAATTAAGATAACCCTTGGGGATAAATACATACGATGATAAGGACACTAAAAAATAATAAATAATTTCATCTCCTTGACATTTATATTATAATTTTGTCATTTTGTTTTGAATTCTTTGTGTGAGTTGTTTTTGAGTATTGAAACCATGTCATACCATCAACCCATGCATCTATTATAATCATGTCAAATTTTAGTGCATACAAGCACAAACTAAAAAAAAAAAAAAAAAAAAAAAAAATCAAATTTGGCCCCATTCACAACCCCCTCTATGCGGGGCCAATTAATTAAAGCATAATCTCCACTATTTGGTAAATGGACAATTTAAAAATTTTTAGATGAACCAAAGTCAAAATTGGAGATGATGCTATGAACCTTAACGAGCTTATCTTGGTTTCAATAATAATATATTCTCTACCAAAAAAATCCAACCACGTGAAGGTGAAGTTCATACGACTCCTTCCCCCCCCCGCCCCAACATCACTCAAATTCCCTAGTACCCAATTTATCTACTATAAAATATTTGAAAGCATCATAGTAAGAATCAAGCATAGATACAAACTAATAAGGAAAAAAGTAAGGTAAATGAAAGAGGACAAATCAACTAAAAACATATAAACACATACCTCGTAAATTTCAACATTTTGATATCTTTAATCTTATTCTTTGCTCAAGTCAACATCTGTATCATCCAATTCAAATTGATGTTGAAATTATTGGCCATATCAGCATCATCATCAATTTCATCATTTCTAACCATATCATTGTCTATATCATCATCAGGAACATTGTCTCCTATGTTTGGTTCGACTTGTTCAAGTTCATCTAATAGTACATTGTCGATATCATCTTCATCCAGAACATTATCTCAATTAACATCTTCTTGAACTTCTTTGATGTCTTCATCTGACACATGAACTAAATTCTCCTCTACATAATCTTCTTCCACTACATTATACTCTACTAGCCTTCCTCTCGGATCACATCTAACAACATATGACCAAACCCCTCTACCTAGAACATATGAGTAAAGGGCATGTTCGCATTGGCTTCAAAGAACATAGTGATTTGTTCCTAGCTCAAATGACCTTGTATTAACCATGGTAAATTTGTTATCATGTTAAATAACATATCTACCAATATCACTTTCATTCATTCATAGCTTGTACCATTTGACATCAAACAAAACCAATTTGAAGGATTTAAAGTCACACTCAATTATGTCATCCAAATACCCATAGTATCGATTTTCAAAGACTTGTGTATGTGTGTCACTTCTAAAGGAAGCATTAGTGACTTGGAAGACTACAATTCTCCCACAATAGTAATTTTCCTCTTTTCATCCATATTTTTAATGTGAAATTCATGAGAATTGTTCCACATAGCCTTGTGGTGTTTCAACTGAAATATGCCAAACACAGAATAAAAGAAATTTCCAATTAATAAACATATTTATATAACTTAGAAATTATCTATAGAAAAAATATTATCTGATATTCACATTAACAATTTATAAAATAACTTCCCCCAACGTGGGTGAAAATTCATGCCTTTTGGAATCATTATGCAAAACCATCATAGATCTAATACTCGTCTAGCTAATTCAATATTAAGTGCCTATTGGCATGAGTGGATTTATTACTTTGTAGCATGCATGGTGGTTCATCTGCTTTTATGCATGGCCTCTCCAACATCACCCATTGGCTCTCTATTAGTGCGCAACTCCAAGTAACTTCAGTCCCTAGTCCATTGGGATTTTTGCAAAGCTTCCAAGTCCATGTTTAAATTCTTTTATTGTTTAGGACATGAATAGTTCATTTTGGTACCAATGAAACTCTACTTATGTTGTTAATAGGAGCTCCTTAAATTCTGCTCTTATGCTTTTGTATGTCAATATTCAAGGCTTTTGTATGTATGTTAAACTACTAAGAAGAAACACGACCAATCTCAAAGTTCTTTGCCTTCACTATTGGTTGGGTTTCCTTACAAGCCTACCAACATTCCAGTTTTGCATGCTATATAATTTTTTATTCCAGTAATGAAGAGACAAATTTTATACGCAAAAAATATTGTAGGGTGAAAATGCATGATTGCTTGTTTATATTTCAAACCAATTATTAAATAAATTTCCCTCTACATAAGATTGGTATATCCTTTACGATGAGCTTCTATAACCAATGTAGACACCCCTTCCCATGATAACCTACCATCATGTTATATACATATTTCAATCCACACCTTCATCCAATAAATATTGTTTATAATGTACATATCTAGTGCATCTCACTCTTGACCAACTTTATCAAAAAATCCTAATTCACCAGTAAATATTAGTTACTGTGGTCAATATTAGTAATTGGTGAAAGAATAAAAATTAAATATGTACAAAAAAAATAAAAATAAAAATGAAAATTTATATGTATTATAAGTCGTCATAAATATTTGATTATCTCTCACTTTTCCTATTCCCTTTCCCCAAAGATGGTCCCCCTAAAAAAAATTGATGGATTTCACATCCCAAGTGTGACCACATGCATATTTACTACAAATTTCAAAAGATATTGACTAGTATACAACATGGATTGATATATCATATATCCTTCCACCACATAATTCTCAAGATGTACTCTTTGACTAACTAAATCCTTCAAGGATTTCAGGTGCCTCTCCACCATCCACATTGACCTTGAGTATACTAGTCCACACAATTCAATCCCCTCAATGTGGTGTATGGGGTAGTTTTCTTGTGCATTGAAAATTTTTGAAGGTAGATACTTTTGCATTTCATACATTAGCCAATGAATTTCTCTCTTCCAATACTTTATTTCCTCTTTATGGATTTCTTTCAATGAAAACCATCTATAGATGATGATGAGCCCCAGAAATGGGTAACTATATGGGCTCATTTTGCCTATTATTCTCATTTAATCCACCATTCTCCATAGTTTTATGCATGCTTTTGAATATATTTATGTTAATTGAGTGAATGGGGAATAATCATTTTACCACGAAGTCTAATACATGCTTATTGCAGATTTTTGGACATTTTTGGACATTTTTGGACCAAGATCAGGCATTTATGAGTAGATTAACAGCCAAATTCGAAGAAACAAGGCTGAGGATTTATAAGAGGGGTGTCTCCTACACTAAATGACCCCTTCCTTGAGTTCTCCACCAACATCGCGGAGTTCAATAGCCCACTAAAGATGATTTCAAGGGGCAGTCGAGCAAGTCTAGTGAAGTGGCTTTTATCTGCAAGTTTTGGCAGCTGAGTTCCTAAAGTTTAGGAGGATTGTTGGGGTCCTCAACTTGTATAAATAAGAAGGCCTCAGGCCTCAGTAGGTTAGCTATTGAACAATTTATTTTCGCACTTTAGTGCAACTCTGCATTCAGCTCATTTTCAAGCTCTTTCTGTAAACAATTTTGTGACATGACTATTTTTTTTGGTCAATGAAGATGAATTCAGCCATGAACCAGAACTAATATTTCAAAGGGGGTTGTAGTTCTTGGGGTTGGGCCCAACCCAAGTTCCCAGTACCTCCTTCTTGTATTTACATGTGTTTTTCTTACATTCACGAAATAATTTCTGTTATTTAGATTAAATCTTGCTTTATTACTTAGGTTGTTTTTGATGATTAGAATAGTTTTTCTTGCTACAAGTTGATTAGTTAGTTTGCTGCAATAATAGAAAATAACCACAAAAAGGATACAAGTATGCTTTGAGCTCCTTTCTCCCTCCTTGGGACCATGAATTGAGACCAAAGCACTCTTGTTGCCACCAAAACACTGTTTTTGCTTTCCAATGCAATTTCTAGTGTTAGATTTCAAGTTGAAAAAGTTGATATCAGTTGTGTTTTCATGATTATATCTGTTCTTGCCTAGTTTCCATAGCTTTCTTACATAACTCCTGTCCATCAAGTTCTGTTCAACACTTTTCTGTTTTCTAGGTCAAAATTAGGTCAAAAATAAGTAAAAATTTGTTTTCATAGTTTTTGCTTGGGACAGTTTTGAATAGAAGTGTTCAGAGCACTTGTAAGACACTCCATCCTATCCTTCCTCCATCATACGACCTACTCCGGTCTTTTTCTTGAGGTTTTCAATACTCATTCAGCCACACTTTCTCAAACATCCCTAATTTCTACATTTTTGTGCAAAATCGCTTCCTTCACCTTTGAACAACTCCAACCATCTTCTTCACTCTTGAGCTTCATGTACAAGGTCCTAGACCCCTTAACATCTCTACCCATCATTCATTTCCACTTTCCCACCATTTTTCCTTCTCCAAACCTTCAAAAATCACTTTCGGCCTACTCCTGTAAAACTTCCTGTAGAACTTGTTGTAGATCCCCTGCAGACTTCCTGTAGAAGTTCATGCGAGCAATTTCTCGAGATCTGGTCACCATTGAATTCTCCAGAAGGATGCTAAAGACTCCTTAGGTCCTCTCCACACCTTCCTCATCGTCTGCAACAACCAAATCCATCTCCTCTCACTACCAAACATCTGCACAATCAAATAAGTAAAACACAACCATAATAATTCTGCATAAAATTGCTCAAAAGTACAAAAAGATGGTTCTTCCACATTTTCCTTCAGAAGTAGCTTAATTACATGCATTTTATCTTGACAGTAGTACATGGCATCCATTTCAGTAGTTTCATCTCTTTTTCTTGAAAAGTTAGGGTTAATGGGTAAAACTAAGGTTTGCTAGGGTTTGTATTTCCTTTCATCTTTCATCTTCTTTCTGCAAGTAGAATATCCTCTTTTGAGTTAGCTTTCTTCCATCACAATTAAAGCTTCTTCTAAGAACCCATAGAAGTTGGCTTGAGCTCCTAGTGAACTTGTGCCAGCTGATCAAGTGACAACCTGCAATAAGAGCTAGTACTTATGCATACAACATCATCCCTTCCAAGTTTGTTACGAACTACCAGGTTGATAAAAGTAAAGAAGGGAGTCCCAAGAGTTGCAGCATCATTGCTGCAATACTAGAGCCCACCATATTTTTGGTGTCATTGCTAGGGAAGCGTCAGAGTATTTGTGATTATTGCTTTTCTTCTATTTTCTACTGCAACATCCTGCTAAGTAGTTTATTTCCGGAAAAGTAGATTAGACATTTCCTGCTTTCATTTCATTTCAGGAAGCATAGATTAGACATTTCCTGCTTTCACTTCAATTATGCAATTTCAATTCTACATGCGTAGCTTAGCATTTCAATTCTGCAAGCATAGATTAGCATTTAAATTCTGCAATTTAAATTCTGCAAGCGTAGCTTAGCATTTCAATTCTGCAAGCATAGATTAGCATTGCAATTCTACAATTTCATTTCAGCAACATAGATTAGACATTTCTCGCTTTCGTTTCAATTCTGCAATTTTCATTTCAGCAAGGTTTATTGTAGCTAGTTGCAATTTGTTGTTCAATGAATTTTAGTTTTGAGGTACAAGTAGAAAAAGAACCACAAAAATACTAAAAAAGAGATTATCTTTCATGCCTCGTAGGAACAGAGACAATTCAGGAAAATTCATACCCAACACCCCAACACATCACTAAGTCACCCTTCTCTCTTCTTTGGTGGTAGTGATCTAGAAGAACCTATAGGTGAACCTCTAGAGATATACAAAGATCCTATAACAGAAGAAGAGCAAGAAAAAATTCCTCCTAAGACCATGGCTGAACACAGAAACGGTATAGGAAATGAGGAGAGAATAGAAGGAACCTTTCCCATCGAAGAGACCAATAGGCACACAAAGATGAAATCCATAAGTCCCTCAGCCTTACCTCACTTCCATGGATTGACCATTGAAGACCCTGACACCTTCTTGTTTGAGTTTGTTGTCCTTTGTCGAACCTATGACTATGCAGAAGACGAGCAAAAGTTGAAACTCTTTCCCTCTACCCTCAAGGATGCAACACTTCGTTGGTTCATGGGGTTACCTGGAAATAGTATCACAACTTGGGCTTAGATGCAGCAAGCCTTTAACAACAAATATCGGGATTACTGTAGGTCAAAGGAAACAAAGGGAGAAATCTTTCAGATGACCATGGGAAGTGATGAATCTTTAGAAGAGAGGTTCCAACTCAGTTATAAAAGGGCCAGGTGCACACCTGACCCCGAATCTCTGAAGCTGGTTCTGCTCCAAGGAGTCCCTGAATACCTTCTAGATACCCTCCATTTGCTGGCTAGGGGAGACATCTACCAGGTACGTTATGATGACATAAAGACTGTGTTTAGAAACCATTCTAGGACAACTAGAAAAAGAGGTAGGGGAAATCAACTTTTAGCCAGTGCCCCTTATCCAAAAATGAGTTTGCAAATCAGATGGAAGACCTCAAAAGTGAGATAAGATAGACCATTGCCATGTAAATGGATACCTTGCGAATCCAACAGAAGAAAGAGGAAGATGAGAGGGATTTGGCCATCTTTTGTCCCAGATGCACTAGAAAGCATCCCAAGAACGAGTGTCCATTGCACTCCATAGAGGTGTGTTTTGTCTGTGAGGTAGACCACCCTACAAATCAATGCTCATCCTTACCCGGGTTTAAATCTATGTACCAAGGGGTTGAAGGAGCCACTGAACCACTCTACTTCATGAACCAAAGGAGGCCACATGGACCCAAACCTTACCAACAGGGAATGCAAAGGACATCCCAGGCTTATTACAACCCCAATCAATCCACTCACCTACCTTCTTGGGGTTCCTCGGCTCATCCTTCCTAGTCCACACCCCCTCCTTGGTCATATCCATCTCAATACCATACTCAACCTGCTGCTCATTCATTTCATTCTCATGTTCAGCCACAACCTCAGTGGCACCTCATCAGGGGTGGAGGCCCCAATACAACTCTCCTCCCACTCTTTTGCCTCCACCACCTGCTCAACCACAACCATTACCTCCTGCTCCTCCAAGACAACCCCAAATACCTGCTCAACCGAACCTAAACCCCAATAACAGACAAGCCCAGTAGGTATATACTGGAGAAACAACATGCCATACCTATGATGTGGAGATTCAGGTGATCAACCTATGATCTGGGAAGGTCCTCCCAGACAGCCAACCTCCTCCTAAGGAGGATGAAGAAGAGAAACAGGAAAGTGAACTGAAAGTCATTCCACCCTTTCCTGAGAGACTAACTGGAACCACACAACCGACCCCAGAAGAAACTGAACTTCTGGGAGAATTGAAATAGTTATGTGTAGAAATACCACTTCTCTAGGTCATAAAGCATGTGCCCATATACAACAAGATGATCAAGTATAAGTCCTTTAAACACCTAGGAAGGCGAAGGAGAGATGCCCCAACTATCAATGTCATAGGACAACTATCCGATTTGATGTTGGGGCAGGTAATTTGTCTGAAACATCTAGACCCTGGGAGTCCAGTAGTCGATGTCCACATCAATGGCACCATAATCCCCCATACCTTGATCGATCTAGGGACTGCCATTAATGTGATGACTAGGGACACTATGCTCAAGCTCAACCTTCAGGGCTCCCTAAGAAATACCTCGACAATACTGCAATTAGCAGACTACTCCACTGTGACCCCCGAGGGGATTGTGGAAGATGTCATGGTCTCTATTGATTCCCAGGAGTACCCCGCTGATTTCTTGGTTCTCCAACCAAAGGCAAAGCTCACTGGGTATCCTCTCATCCTGGGAAGACCTTGGATAGCTACTACAGATACCTACATTCACTCTTGAGCTAGGAACATGACAACCAAGAATGGGCATATGTCCAAGCAGCTAGTCCTTTGTCCTCCTACCCAACCTCTATTGGAACATGATTTACCCCTCTGGTTGGAGGAGGAAGATGAAGATGAAGTCTACTTCGCACCAGTGTGTATAGTAGAAACTACCATGGGGGGTCTGCAAACCGAGGATGATCTTATTGAAGATTTGATTCAAAATCCACCCCCCAGTGAGTTGCCATTAGAAGAGGTTGTAGAAGAAACCCAAGCCAATGCCTCAATTGATCTCTGTATGGCTAATATGACCCCTCTCCGAGTTAAGAATATGGAATTTGGCGCAGAAATAACCTTAAGGGTCAACTCAGCCCTATCCACCTCTCAGGAGAACGAATTGTGTAGTTTATTGAAGAACCACTTGGATGCTTTTTCTTGGAACTATAAGGAGATGAAGGGAGTCCACCCTTCCATCTGTACTCATCACATTTACATCAAGGAATATTGTAAGCCAGTTAGGCAGCCTCAAAGGAGGATGAATCCAACCCTCAAGGACATTGTCAAAGAAGAACTACAAAAGTTGTTGGATGCAGGATTCATCTACCCCATTTCTAACAGTGAATGGGTTTCTCCTTTGGTGCTAGTGCCAAAGAAAAACGGGAAGTGGAGAATCTGTGTAGATTATCGGGAACTTAACAAAGCCACCAAGAAGGACCATTTCCCTTTGCCTTTCATAGATCAAGTGTTAGATGGCCTAGCACGGAAGAAGTTGTTTTCCTTCTTAGATGGGTTTAGTGAGTACAACCAGATCCAAATCAGCCCGGAAGACCAAGATAAGACCACTTTCACTTGTCCATGGGGTACCTTTGCCTATTGAGTCCTTCCCTTTAGGCTGTGCAACACTCCTGCCACTTTCCAAGAAGCATTGACTAACCTGGGAAAAGTTTTAGCCAAGTGTATTGAAATGAACCTATCCCTTAGTCCTGAAAAATTTGAATTCCTAATCACTAAAGGGACCATGCTAGGTCATACAATTTCTCAGCAAGGATTACAAGTGGATCCCAACAAGATTGCTATCATCCAAAGGGTCCCACCTCCTCAAAAGGTAAGAGATTTTCAAAGTTTTATAGGCTTAGTAGGGTGTTATAGAAGATTCATTAAGGATTTTAGCAAGATAGCCTCTCCATTGTTTGGTCTTTTTGGGAAATATGTTGAGTTTATATGGACTGACAACCGTCAAGAGGCTCTAGATGCTTTAAAAGGTAAGTTGGTAACTGCCCCAATCTTGAGAGGTCCAAATTGGGCCCTACCTTTCCACATTCACAAAGATGCCTCGAATAAAGCTATAAGAGCAGCCCTATGACAACTCAAAGAGAAACTACCATATGTCATATACTTTGTCAATAAAAACCTGTCCAAAGAAGAATTAAACTACACGGTAACCGAAAAAGGGATCCTAGTTGTAGTCCATTCAGACACTACATCACTGGTTATCAAACATTTGTACACACTGACCACGCTGCAATTAGGTACTTGATGAATAAACCAGATGTAAACGCTCGTATCATTAGATGGTTACTTTTGTTGCAGCAATTTGATTTGACTATTGTTGATAAGCCCGGTAAGGAAAATGTTGTTGCTGATTTTATGTCTAGACTAGATCTGCCTGCAGGTGAAGAAGGAATGGTGGATGAACAAATTCCAGATGAACACTTATTTTCTATTTCATTACTCTCTCCATGTTTTTCTGATATAGCAAATTACTTGGTTTCAGCACATTTTCTACCACACCTGTCCTCAAAAGAGGAGAGCAAGATCGTGAGGAAAAGCACCCCATTCACTTGGATTGGGGGCAACCTATTCAAACTTGGCCCTGATCAGATTCTGAGGTGATGTGTCAGGGAGGAGGAAGTCTTTGACATCCTCTTAACCTGTCATGATGGACCTTGTGGGGGCCACTTTAGCAAAGGGGACCGCTTTCAAGATTTTGCAGGCACGTTACTATTGGCCCACTCTTCATCAAGATGTTAGAAGATACATCAGCCAATGTGACCGATGTCAAAGGATGGGGAAACTGGCTCCAAGGGATGAGATGCCCCTATAACCTCAAGTGACATTCGAGCCATTTGAGAAGTGGGGCATGGGCTTTGTGGGTCTTATCATCCCTCCTTCAAAATAGAAGTCTTACATCATTCTGTGCATGGACTACCTGACAAAGTGGGCAGAAACAAAGGAAATCAAAGCAACAATAGAGAAAAAGTAGTTGAGTTTTGAAGGGAAAATATCTTCTACAAATTTGGCTACCCAAGAGAGTTAGTTATAGATCAAGGGAGTCGGTTTACCTCCAATTTAGTTGAAGACCTGCTCACAAACCACAAGATTAAGCACAGAACTTCCACCCCTTATCACCCCCAAGAAAATGGACAGGTGGAAGTCACTAATAGAGATTTGGAAGAGATTTTGAATAAGGTAGTGAGCAGTAGCAAAAAATATTGGGCAGACCGATTGATTGAGGCCACCTGGGCCTATAACACTACTTGGAAAACTACCACAGGTTTCACACCCTATGAGCTAGTCTATGGGAAGAAGGCTTTGTTTTCCATAAAATTTGAATATAACACATTAATTCTGGCAGCTCAGCTAGACCTAGACCTCAGCCATTCACAAAAAGAAAGATTGCTTCAGATAAATGTGTTAGATGAACATAGAATGCAGGCCCTTCTCCACTCAAAGGTAGTCCAACTTCAAAGAAAAATATGGCATGACCGACACTTGAGAGAGAAACAATTTCAGCTGGGAGATTGGGCGCTGCTGTATGACTAAAGGTACAAGGATTTCAAGGGCAAGCTGAGAACCAGATGGTTGGGACCATTTATAGTGGGAAAATGCAATGACAATGGTTCAATCCTTATCCAGACCATTGATGAGGAAGCCATCCCCATGCTCGTTAATGGGCATCGATTGAAAATCTATAGGAAGCCCCTTTCTAAGCAGGAGTTTATTGAAACTCTAGGTAAATCAGTGATGGTAGTGGAGCAGGTCCCTGTGTCCACTCCACCCACACCTTGAGCAGAACCAAACACAAAAAAAACAGAAAAAACAGAGAAAAAAGGAAATGAAATAAAAGGTCCCTGGGTGAAAACCTATTGGGAGCACCCAGGGTAGCAGTGAGGATGAAAACCTCCTAGAGGCACCCTAGCTATCTCAAAAAAAAAAGACAAAAAAGAAAGAAGAAAAAATTAACCTAATTTTTTTTTAATAAATTGCAGGTTGCAGGAAGGTCATTGCAGGTTTTAGGAGGATCGCACAAGACAAAGACAAAGGACATGACTAGGCTACACGCATCCCTCACAGTTCATTCCTCCATCACCATTACCCTTTCCCAAGTTTTGGTCTCATTTGGTTTGAAATTTCACATCCTACAGGAAACTCTATATCTTCTACAGGAGGATCCCGTAGAAGCTATAGAAAGGAAAAAATCAATCTCAGAGGAGGACCCGAAGGTTGGAAATCTGTCTATGAGGCCTGTGGACCTCCCTACCTCCATCCATTACCCTATATTTCCTTCCCATCTCTGTACACCTTCATTGCACTCGTCTTTCTGTCCCTGCACAACCACACACAAAGATTTTGTTTCCTTCATGCTACAAACAATTTTTTTTTTATGACAAATCAAAGCAACAACATTTTCACTCACCCTACCTGATACCTTCCATATGTGATTCCTTGTTAGCTAATACCCTCGTCAAAAATTGTAGCCCTACTCAGATATTAGCTTGAATTTTAGAAGGAGAAGTAGCTACAGGAAATCCTACAGGATTCTTGTAGCAGCTGATCCCTTTGAAAAGCATACTCCAGAGATAGGGTAAGCAAAGTAAGGCATATGAAATAGGCAAGGAGCTCTGTTTGAACATGAGAACATCAGAAAAATCCCGAGGCCAAGCATGCAGAGAGAAAGTAGCCACAACAGTGAAGAAATGGGTTCCAAAATCTGAAATATGCATAACACGATTGCGATTGAGCAGGTAAGTGCCTAAACCTATTCCTCAATTACATGAATCATATTTCAAGGCTGCATGACTATGGGAATGGTTACAATTGAATGGAATCAGTGGCCAGTTAATTAGCCACCCTCGTTCAATTACACATCCTCATGGAATTCAAACGAGCCCTGTCAAATTCAAAACTGCCGATCAGATATGCAGCCAACACATGTGGTATGTCCATTCAGGAGAACACATTCGGGACTGGTAGTGGTGGCGGCGGATAACAAGAGTAAGGGAGGTGATGGCAGTCAGTCAGCATGCAAAAACATTGTGACAGTGACATAGGACCGATGGTCTGGATGGGGATAACGTACCCATCTGGCCACCTCATCTCCTCACCACGAATCACGCCAACAGTTAAAAGACAACTCAGTTGAGGCCTTCACCACCCTTTATTCACTTTTCATTCACGATTTTCTCGACTAGAGTACACAACGACCACTTCCAGAGTAGCTAACTAGTCATCCTCTACCAATTCTCTGCCAGTTTTTTAAAAACCCTCCCGCCTATCGGGCTCTACAGGAGCACTGTTTCATTCTACAGGAGCCGGGAGATTTCTATAGGAAGGTTTCCATAGGAAAGCCAGAGAACAGCTCTGCAGAAGGAAAACCTGGGATTATCGTCGAAATTCAAGCTCAAAAAGAGGTAGGCTTGGGAAAACCTCACTTTATATGACTTGTTTGAGTAAGTTGGAGAATTAAACATGACATTAGATTGAAAAAGAGAGTGAGTATCCCTGCATACTGAAAAAAGAAAGTGAAAGTCTGCCTGTATATTTTCCCTGAGTCTACACCATTTCTATTTTCTTCTCTGCATCCAAAATCTCCTCATCCTCTTTCAAATTTTCATGTAAGGAAGGTACATGCAACAGTAGAGGCCAACTTGTGTGTTTGTGAAAATAAGAGACGAATTTGCATATCTATCTACTTGCTAAAAAAAAAGAACCTATGTCCTTATCCTCTGTTCTGTAAAAAAAAAATCTTTTCTTTTCAAAAATAGAAAGTCAAATTTGGGTTAGTAGCAGTTTGAAACAAGGGAAATATTACAATTCGATGTTGTGAGAAGGAGCACACTGAAATTCCTCCTACAAATCAGAAAAAGAAACAAAATTTAGTTGTCCCTCTGTCTTTGATTTTCTTTGAAATTGTTGTTTTTCTCCTCACCTAAGCACTTCAGATACCAATCAACACCATGCCAGTAAGGTTTATGAGGAAGGAGCCCTTGGACTCCAACCAATTACATGAGCACCCTAAGGTGGTGGCCCTTTTCACGAGGGAAAATTGGATGATCTTCTTTGATAGAATACATGGATATGATGATGAGGTAACTGGAGAATTTATGATGGCCCTACAACCCCATTCAAAAACTCATGCCATGGTCAGCTTTCGAGGTTTGTCCCTAGAACTCACCCTTGATTTTATTATTCAAATTAAAGGCCTTCCTCCTGGGCTTCCCTGGAGTAAGAAGGAAAACTCACTGGGACAGGTGGCCCCGAAGACATTTTTTCAACCGGGGGAGGATCATGTAGAGGATAAAAATGGGGTCAGGAGGACAAGCTTGCCTCCTCCATGGAATGAAGTTAGTTACCAAATAATGAAATATATCACTTGTGAGGGAAGGTTCAACATTTTGTATGGTTATCACTTCAGGTTACTACATGAATTGAGGTATGGGATGGACCTACCTCCAGTTAAAAAATTGACTCTCTCGTATTTCCTCCTCCAGTCTCTAATAGAATGTAGTACCAAGCTAAATGTAGGAATTCTGGACCAGTTGGCCCACCATGGGCTCATCAAACTGTTGGTAGAAGATGCCTTACATACCTATACCATTCTCATAGCTTGGGACATTTGAGGTATGGGATGGACCTACCTCCAGTTAAAAAGCAGACTCTCCCATATTTCCTCCTCCAGTCTCTAACAGAATGTAGTACCAAGCTAAATGCAGGAACCTTGGACCAGTTGGCCCACCATGGGCTCATCAAACTGTTGATAGAAGATGCCTTACATACCTATACCATTCCCATAGCTTGGGACATTTTCAAAAACATGTCCAGAGATGATGATATCAAAACTTTGGCTGAGGATATTAGCCCATCTGGTAGTCAGGAAGAGGAAGAGGAAATTGAGGAAGAAGGGCATGAGGAGACACCATATACAGATAGTGGAAGAGTAGGAAATAGAGGAGGAACAGGAAGTAGAAGAGAAACTTGAAAAACCCACAACAGAAAAGAATACCACCCCAAAGATAGAGGAAAAGAAAAGAATAGGAAGTGAGAAGAAAAAGCCTAAGAAAGTCCAGAAGAGGACTACCACAAGCAAGACAGGAACCCAGAAATAAAAAGAGAAGCCATTGCTAGAAACAGTGGAAACACAAATAGAAATAGCAGGCACGGAAAAGACAATAGAAGATGAAGGGGAGCAGCAGTAGGAAGAAACATCCCCTGAGACATTGGCAAAAGGAGCAGCAGTTGTGTTGGCTACATTAAGCACTCCAACAAAACAAAAAGGAAAAATAAAAAGGGAAACACCAATGTATTTTAAAGCCAGAAGGAGCACCAAGATAAAGGTGGGCAAGCCCCAGCCTCCACCAAAGGAAACTATCATAATCATAGATGCACCTACTAGAAGGGGGAATCCCCCTCCAAAATATCTATCACTTATGAGAGAGGAAGTCCCAAAACTTCCACCTGGAAGGAGAAAATCAGACTGATGGACACCAAAACAGTTCTACGGGAAGCTAAGACTTCTCTACAGGAAACACTGTCCAAGCAAAAGGAGACCGAAAAATTGGAAGTGGAGGCAGCGAAACAATCACAAGAAGAAGACAAGACCAATGAGATACCTGAACCAAGCCCTCAACCTAGTTTGGGCTCATATTACAACTTTTTAGAAGGTGGGAAGATCATCGCATAGAAGTTTGTTGTACCACTTTTCTTTGCATTGGAACAAGAAAGGGTTAGGACCCACACTTGGATGAGAATTGCTAAATCGAATTGATTTGTAGACATAGGCCACCTGGAAGAACAGATGAAAGAATTAAGAAGAGAGTTGGCAATGGTGAGACACACTGAGAACAATAAAAGAGCCCAGCTACAGGAGGAAAATGCACTGTTGAAAAAGCAATTGCAGCAACAACAAACTCAAAAGGTAGACATGACACAAGTTTCTAAAGAGCAGTAACTATAGGAAGGTCCCCTAGTAGGTCAGGAAATAGCACAGGAACAACAGCTGAGGGAAGAGACATAGCCTGATATGGAAATATTGATAAAGCAGCAGTAAGAGAGGGAGTCTCAGGCAGCAGCCGAAATGCTGATGCTAAAACAATAGTTGCAGGAAAGAGAAGCCCAGATGGCCTGCATTGCCAGCTGGGCAATGGAAGCCTTGCAATGTAGACAACCGGCCAGACCTTATGAATTGTATCTTAAAGACTAATGGCTTCAGTTTCAAATCAAAACATTGGCCCAAAGGGGCACAATCCCTTTCCAACATTATGGTCAATTTATGCATCTGTTTGACACTAGTTCAGTTGAGGACAAGGCCAAATTAGCGAAGTTTTATTTACATGATATGGCACTCCTTGATATGAAATTTTAGGACCCCAATGCTGTATTGGGAGATGTACAACTCATGGCTATGGCTTCCTGGATGAGCCATGAGGAAAAAAGGGCAGTGGAAGTTCAACAAATCATGGCCAAAGAACTGAATGAGGCCCTGCTAATCAGGGCAGAACCAGAAGACCCCTCAGCCCTAGTATATTCTCATCAACACCTTGCCAACAACCCTCAAGTTCTCCCAGATTATGTCGAAAAGCAAGTGCAAGCCATCACCCATTTTGAGGACATGGAAAGATTATTTGGTGATGATTGTCTTAATGCTTGTATGAGGAGATGGAATACACTATCCTATAGCTTGAAGATCAGGGAGTATTACTCCCCAACCAGAATGAGGGGGGCTTTGGCAAGAGTGCCCCTTTATAAACAATCAATGCAAAACCTGGAGGCCAACTGGATTGGCCTAAAGTTCAGTCCTCCACTACTCTTAGGACTACTGGAAGGGGTCAAGGAATAAGAAGAACACAGGCAATGGGAGGAAGTAGACAGAAAGGCAAGGTTTCATGACAGGGAAGAGGACATCACCTCAAAAGCATGGGATGTTAGAGAAGCAGTTAATTCCATCAAGGATGAAGAACTGGATTAGTTGCTCAGAGGATGAGCAACCCATTCAGCAAGGGGTAATGATGAGCCCCATAAATGGGTAACTATATGGGCTCATTTTGCCTATTATTCTCATTTAATCCACCATTCTCCATAGTTTTATGCATGCTTTTGAATATAGTTATGTTAATTGAGTGAATAAGGATAGTCATTTTACCACAAAGTCTAATACGCGCTTATTGCATATTTTTGGACATTTTTGGACAAAGATCAGGCATTTATGAGCATATTAGTGGCTAAATTCAAAGAAACAAGGCTGAGGATTTATAGGAGGGGTGTCTCCTGCACTAAATGGACCCTTCCTCAAGTTCTCCACCAACAACTTGGAGGTCAACAGCCCACAAAAGATGATTTCAAGGGGTAGCCGAGTAGGTCTAGTGAAGTGGCTGTTATCTGCAAGTTTTGGCAGCTGAGTTCCTAAATTTTAGGAGGACTGTTGGGGTCCTCAACTTGTATAAATAAGAAGGCCTAAAGCCTCAGTAGGTTCACTATTCAATAGTTTATTTTCGCACTTTAGTGCAGCTCTGCATTCAATTCATTTTCGAGCTCTTTCTGTAAACAATTTTGTGACATGACTATTATTTTTTGATCAATGAAGATGAATTCAGCCTTGAACCAGAACTGATATTTCAAAGGGGGTTGTAGTTCTTGGGGTTGGGCCCAACCCAAGTTCCCAGTACCTCCTTCTTGTATTTATATGTGTTTTTCTTACATTCACAAAATAATTTATGTTATTTAGATTAAATCTTACTTTATTACTTAGGTTGTTTTTTATGATTAGAATAGTTGTTCTTGCTACAAGTTGATTAGTTAGTTTGCTGCAATAATAGAAAACATCCACAAAAATGCTACCAAGTATGCTTTAAGCTCCTTTCTCCCTCCTTGGGACCATGAATTGAGACCAAAGCACTCTTGCTGCCACCAAAACACTGTTTTTGCTTTCCAATGCAATTGCTAGTGTTAGATTTCGAGTTGAAAAAGTTGATATCAGTTGCGTTTTCATGCTTATATATATTATTGCTCAGTTTCCATAGCTTTCTTGCATAACTCCCTATCCATCAAGTTATGTTCATCACTTTTCTGTTTTTTAGGTCAGAATTATGTAAAAAATAAGTAAAACTATGTTTTCATAGTTTTTGCTTGGGACAATTTTGAAAAGAAGTGTGCAGAGCACTTGTAAGACACTCCAGCCTATCCTTCCTCCATCATACAACCTACTCCAGTCTCTTTCTCGAGGTTTTCAATACTCATTCAGCCACACTTTCTCAAACAGCCCTAATTTCTACGTTTTGTGCAAAATCGCTTCCTTCACCTTTGAACAACTCCAACCATCTTCTTCACTCCTGAGCTTTATGTACAAGGTCCTATACCCCTTAATATCTCTACCCATCCTTCATTTCCACTTTCCCACCATTTTTCCTTCTCCAAACCTTCAAAAATCACTTTCAGCCTGCTCTTATAGAACTTCTTATAGATCCCCTACAGACTTCTTGTAGAAGTTCATGCGAGCAATTTTTCGAGATCTGATCGCCATGGAATTCTCCAGAAGGATGATAGGGATTCCTTAGGTCCTCTCTACACCTTCCTCATCATCTGCAACAACCAAAGCCATCTCCTCTTGCTGCCAAATATCTGCACAGTCAAATAAGTAAAACACAAACATAATAATTCTGCATAAAATTGCTCAAAACTACAAAAAGATGGTTCTTCCACATTTTCCTTCAAAATTAGTTTAAGTACATGAATTTTATATTGACAATAGTCCATGGCATCCATTTCATTAGTTTCATCTCTTTTTCTTGCAAAGGTAGGCTTAATGGGCAAAACTAGGGTTTGCATTTGCTTTCAGCTTTCATCTTCTTTCTGCAAGTAGAATAGCCTCTTTTAAGTTAGCTTTCTTCCATCACAATTAAAAGCTTCTTCTGAGAACTCATAGAAGTTGGCTTGAGCTCCTAGCGAACTTGTGCCAGCTGATCAAGTGACAGCCTGCAGTAAGAGCTAGTACTTGTGCATACAACACCATCGCTTCCAAGCTTGTTACAAACTACCAGGTTGATAAAAGTAAAGAAAGGAGTCCCAGGAGTTGTAGCATCATTGCTGCAATAATGGAGCCCACCAGATGATGCAAGAAAATAACATGTTTCATCAAAAAATAATATTACATTACAAGAAAAATACTTGTCATTAAGTTGAAAAACAAATTTAAAAAACACTTTGCATATAAATTGCTACTTACCTCATGTATTTTCCAAGATCATATATAATTTGTTTAATGTTGTTGTTAAAGTCATCTAGGAGAGATAGAGGTAGAACACATTGTAACCATAAAAATGAATATGAAGATTTACATATCAATATAGAAATATATACAACAAAATAAGTACCTTATTTAATTTATGTTAATCATGTGTTTTTACCCCACCAAATTCATCTTTTTTTGTTAAGATATTATTTATGTTTGAAGAAAAACTTGTCAGAAATTTAATTCTTCATGTTATGCCCCTATACCAATAGGTGTTATATATCATGATTGACTTGGTTTAGTTCTGAAATATGTACATACCTTTGCTTTTTGCAAATGTTTTTCATATTTGTAAAAAATCAAAATATTAAAAAATGTAAAGAGGGTATCCCCTAGAAAAAGAATAAAAGGGTAAAAAGAATAAAATATGGTCAAAAAAATAAAGGAAAATGAACCCCAACAAAAAGAAAAGACCATGAAAATGTGCAAGTCTCAATGCCACTACTTTTTTTACTGTTGTAGAATAAAAATTGTGTGTAGTTTGTCACCTATGCCACATGTTAGTGTCAGTCTTTGCATCCTTCCTCCAGTGATCAAACATGCTCTTACACAAGTGATTTTAAGGTGTCAAGGTC
>APFE031648517.1:5759-21998 GCA_000404065.3 Pinus taeda
CTATCTTCTTTCAATTAGAAACTTCTTCTTACAATGATTTTGTACTGGTGCAGTCTTTTACCAGTACACAGGCTGCAACATGCAGAGAGCTACAACCCTCTCTCGTTTTCCAGCTTCTTCTGGAAGGGAGCTACAACCCCTTAGCTCTTGTATTAGTTGAAATACTAGTACATAGGTGCTGATCTACAGAAGGCTACTACCTTCTCTTTCCTTCCAGGGACCACGTTTCTTCAATTTTCAAACTGGATCCAAAACATCATGTACATGTGCATCACCCAATCTCCTTTAAACAAATAACTTCTCAGAATGCAGTAACCAGAAAATAACACCAGTAACCAGACACCAATTTAAACCCAGATCTCTGCAGAAACAGATAAAAGATAGCTAAAATATATTTCAAGAAAGGTACGCAACTTCACCGAAGGAAACCTGCGGATATCCGCACTTCTGCTGTGACGACTCTACGCAACTCTGCACCTACTTCTTCTCTGGTTCTATGCACCTCCGCACTGCACCGTTGTCGCTCCTGTGCACCTCCGGATTTAGACAGTTTATCAGTTCTCAAACATACCCCAGACTGTCGAAATCACAGATCCGTTCATGCATCAAAGGGGTCCCAACTCTTCAGTAGATCTAACTTATAATGCTTTGGTTTCTCCTTGATTCAGATTCAACTATGTCTCAGAAATTCAGATCTTGCTCTTCTTAATATTTTCAACACTTGTGATTAGCCAAATGATCTCCTTTCCTTTGTATAGGCTAGGCCTCACTCAAAACTATGGACCAAAACCATTGAGAAACAATACCACGGACCCAATACTTGGGTTCAATTCTTTTGGATGCAATACTACAGACCAAAACCATAGGATCAAAAACTGTCGGACTAATACCATGAACCAACCATAAGATTTCCCATGTGCGTGCGCTTTTCTTTGCATGAAAGTGCGTGAACTTTTCTCTGCATGAAAGTGCGTGAACTTTTCTCTGCATGAAAGTGCGCGAACTTTTCTCTACACGAAAGGAACTTTTCTTTGCATGAAAGTGCATGAACTTTGTTGCACTATAATTTATCATGAAAGTGCGTGAACTTTTCTCTGCATGAAAGGAACTTTTCTCTGCATGAAAGTGCGTGAACATTGCTGCACTATAATTTATCATCTGAGATGAGTGGGTTGCCATCAAGTACAACATATGTATCATAATGCCAACAAATACAATGTATGGTTGTTCTTACTGAATCATGTTCTTTAACATTCTGTACTTCCTAGGACCGTTAAGTCCTCTTACATTCCATGAGATGAGCTTCATGGTTGACCAGTAGGTAGAGATCGGTAGTATTTGGTCAACTTGGAGCACCTTCCAGACTTCATTAGTATTTCCCCAATTAATATGGTACATTGTAGATCTGTCTTTCTACCTCTTTTCTTCCCATCTTTGATGATATGTTTCCCATCCCATTTGCCTCCTTGCTGCATGCCTAAAGTATTATGCTGATGCACTCTTGTGAGCACTACTTCCAAATTTTCCAGTTGTCTATCAGGTATTGTGTCGAACTCTTTCCTTTTGCAGGCTTGCTCTAGACTGAAAATATCTATATCTCCAAGATCAAAGCTTTCTGGTTCTTATTCCATTAAACTTTGTTGACTGCCCCCCTATGGATGGGTTGGTGGCTGAGAAGGTTCTGCTGGTGTATCATCGATGTCCATAATTTTGTTGGACCATAGGGCTTTGCTATGAACAGGGTCGGTGTTGAGTTGCGAGTCTAAGGCAAGCTTACTAGAGGTATTAGCATTCAATGGATGACTAGTTTTAGAGTGGATAGGTGTGGGGGATAGATTGGTGGATGGAACAAAGCTTGGCTTTACTGACACAGGGGTATTTGATTCAGGCTTTTCTAGATTTGTCAAAATATCAAAGTTGTTGCTAGAGGATGGCATATCAGGTGATGGAGAAGTGTTTTTTGGTACTGTGGGAGGTTTTTTGGTATGGATTTTTTTGCTTGATACCATGGTGAATCCTTTTGGATCAGACTTGCTTCCATTTTCTTTGGGTTTAGGAGGTATGTTTAAGGGGCAGTCACAAAAAAGGTTTCCATGGGCATGACATCTCCTACATCGGAAGGGTACATGTTCATAGTCAAGGGGTTGAATCCATTCAAAGTCGTCATGCAGTAGACTTACCGAGTCTAGGAGCACTTGGCCCAACTTCATGTAAACGCAGATCCGTGCGTAGGATGTGTATCTTCGAAGCTTTGTTTCCTCCGTTGCCTTTAAGAACTCACCTAATCCATTTTCGATGGCTGTTAGTGAGTCCTCGTCCTAGTATTCCAGTGGAAGTGAGTACATGCAGATCCAAATTGGCGCCCAGCTGAAATCTTCCTTATCTAGGTTGAACCTTTCGACCCAGTCTCGTAGATAAAGACCCACTACATTGAAGAAATAGGATCCTCCATCTAGAACTCGATTTCGGTCTTCAAGGCAGTTGAAGATGGCTGTGAAGAAGCCTTTAGGGCCCACCTGTAGAGTTAAATGACCTTTGGGCTTCCACTTTGAGGTAATCCATCCTTGCAGAGCTTTTTTAGTTGGCCAATAACCTATGAATTTGCCAATCAGGGCATGATCTTTCATAAATTGTATTTGCGCATTGATCCTATGACTAGGCAGCTTGATCTTGGGCCATTCTGTGGTAATGGGCTTGCATGTGGATGATGATGCTTTCTTTGGTTTTCCAGATGTTGCCTGTTTATCCTCCTTCTCGCATTCCAGATCTTCTTGTCCGTTCTTCTCCTGCTGCTACGCAGGCCGTACCTCTGGCATCTCTGCATTCTCAGTTCTACTTTCAGTTGGGTTTTCATGATTGTAATCTTTGGGGGGAGGTGTTGATGCCTCCCCCGTCGGGTTGTTCATTGTCCTCCGCATCCAGAATCGCAGAGCCTGTCCTGGCGAAAGTTCTATTTGGGCCTGAGACGCATCTTAATACTTAGACTCTGCGTCGTGGAAGGGTTTGTCAAAAACCCTAGTTCGCCATTTTCCTTTCGCTCTCCTTGCTAGAAAATTGATAGCTAGTACAACTATTTACCCGCGCCCCACAAGAGGTTTTCACAAGAAGATTTATTTATTTATTTATTTATTATATATTTTTTCTTTTTTATTATTATTTGTTTTTTTTTGTATCAACTACCAACAAAATTTGGTTTTTGGTTGCTACACTTATTGGAATTTAATAATTTGACAACATAGGAGAAGTTTTGCCTTTCCTCATAACTTGAATATTAGATCCTAAGACAATGTTGATAAATGAATCCTTTGAGATTAGTTTATGATCTAACCAAATATGACGTCCATCAGCAAGCAACGACACTTGGGCATTGTCTATGGAAATTAATCTCACGGTCCCATTGTCAAAGACTATATCTACCTCATAAGGACGTAGAAATCTGGTGTAGAGCTTCCCCTTGAATTATTTGAATCTTGAATCATATAGTAGAGCCCAATTTCCTTTTTGAAACACCTTTTTTATAAACTTGCCATGCCACTTAGCGCTCTACTAATGGATGATGTCTATTTGCTGGATGGCAGCCAATCTCTTCTCATCTAGTTCATTTAATTGGTTCAACCGATGTTTCTGAGCTGTACTCAAATCCAGGTTCACTTGCAATGTTGTTCTGAGTGTTTTTATTTCGAACTCAATGGGAAATAATGGGTTTTTGCCATACCAATAATACCCTGTTGAAATACATTTATGCCCTGTCTTCTTGTCAGCAAAGAATCCTCCACAAGGTTCCTCATGGCAAGCTTTGAGGATGTCAAAAATATCATCCTCTCTCACACAATGCCTGATTTAATAATTTGTCCCTATGTAGTAGAGGTATCCTTCTACTCAAGAGTATCTTGCACTCTGCTTAACAATATTCCTCTTTCCTCTGAGGATAGATGTTGTGGAAATCTCCCCAGAGCAAGGTAGTTAGCTATGTTTGCATACCATGGTGAGTGAGCTGAAATAGAAAAAAGATATTCATTTGGAAAAGAATCCTCAACGGGCATGCAATCACTATTAACAATTAGCCTAGGAATAAAATCAACCACTACATTATCTTTTCTAGGTTTATCTAAGATTGTTATATCAAATTCTTGTAACAACAACAACCAATGTGTAGTCCTACCATTAGTAACATGTTTATTCATTAAGAAATGAATGGTAAAGTGGTTAGTGTGCACAAATATTTGATAACCTATAATGTAGTGCCTAAATTTATTAATGGCATGCACTACTGCAAGAAACTATTTTTTTGTAATTGTATAGTTTAACTCTGCCGGAGTCAGATTCTTGTTGATGTAGTAGATGTCATATGGATTCTTGTCTTTTGTTTGACCTAACACAACTCCTATAGTAGTATCAGGTGCATTTGCTGTTATTTGAAACAATAGATCCCAGTTCGATTCGCACAAAATAGGGGTTGCTGATACACACTTCTTTAACACTATAAAGGCATGTTCACATTTCCTTGTCCAAACAAATTCAACATCTTAAGTAAGTAGAGAAAATAATGGGGATGCAATTTTTGAATTTTTTCTATAAACCTCCTATAATACCTGCATGTCCAAAAAAACTACGTACCTCCTTTTGTGTTTTGGGAGATGGAATTTTTAGAATTACTTCTATCTTAGCAGGGTCTACTTTTATTCTTGTGGCAGAAATATAATGCCCAAGTACAATTCCTTCATTCATCATCATGTGACATTTTTAAGTGCTTAAAGAAATATTAGTTTGCTCACATTGCTCTAGCACTTTTTTGAGATTGGCTAATGTTGTTTCAAAAGTGTCACCATAAGGTGTAAAGTCATTCATGAATTCTTCTAAACAGCCATTTAGAAAATTTGAAAATATTCCCAATATTTCCCTCTAGAAGGTTGCTAGCACATTACAAAGTCCAAAAGGGAGAACTCTGTATGCAAAAGTCCCCTAAGGGCAAGTAAAGGTGTTTTTTTCGTGATCCTCTGGGGAAATTTGTGTCTAATTATAACCACTAAACCCATCTAGATATGAAAATAACTTTTTTCAAAATAAGGTGTCAAGGACCTGATCTATAAATGGGAAAGGAAAATGGTCCTTTTGAGTGGCTTTGTTAAGTTCTCTGTAATCTACACAGACCCTCCATTTTCCATTCTTTTTAGGAACAATAACAAGTGGATATACCCATTGGCTATCAGTGACGGGAAAATAAACTTGGCATTTAGAAGCTTCTGGAATTCTTCTTTTACTACTTCTTTAAGTGCTAGGTTCATGTGTAATTGTGGCTGCCTAACTGGATTGAATTATCCTTTCAAGTAGATGTGGTGGATACATATGTTGGGTGAATGCCTTTCATATCTATCTAATACCATGTAAATGCCTTTATATATCTCTGTGACATCTGTAACAAAATTCTATTCTATTCGGAAGTTAGATTAGGATTAATATTTAGATTTTTTCCCAATTCTATTTCAGCCGAGTTTCTCATGAGATTAGGAGCGATTTTCATATGCTCTAGAATCAAGTCTTCCATAGTATATTCTACCCTTAAATCATCAATAAAAGTAACAACAAGGGAATTACTGATAAAGCCATTAATAATGTCATCCTCTATTTCATTCTTAAAATAATAGGCTTTGCCAAGAGTGAGGAGTGACTGGGAATGATCTAATTCAGGTTCATATTACTCCCATAAGGGATTTTCCAAACCCTTACTTGGTTTTGCAGGAGGATAGAGGCTTGGGTTCTTTGTGATTTGTCCATCTGAAATCATCATGAAGCTCAACCTACAACCTATGAATGCATCCACAATATCCAACCAAGGCCTTCTTAATATCAGGGTATGTCCCCCCAGATTTGATTTGGTTTGAAAAATAACAAAGTCTGTTGGGTACCTCCAGGAGCCTACTGTGATGACTACATCCTCTACCACTCCTTCAGGTTTAACATGTGACCTATTTGCTAGTTCTAGCACAGTAGTTGTTTGTCTCAGCCCATGTAGTCCTAAAGTGGTAAATATTTCCTTAGTCATTACATTGATAATTGCCCTTAAATACATTAATGTGTTCAGGATGGGCTTCTCATCAATATAAACAATTATTGTAGGATTCTCCAGGTCATTATATTTAGCCAAGAGAGGCTGACTAGTCATTAGTTCTAACAATTTTCCCATCACATGGATGGTAACTGGATATTTGGGATTCCTTCCAAGTTTCTTAACACATAGGTCTCTTACTATGTTCGCATAGATGGGTACATACTTAATGGCTTGCAGCAAGTGGATCCTTATGTGCAGATTCTTTAAATCCTTGATGAAATCAGATTCAGGTTGTGGAATCATCCTAGTTTCAGTGAATCTTTGCAGATATGGAGGGTCCTTAGTCACTATAGAAGTTGGTTAGTTGTTACATATGTGTCAACATTATTGGAATCAATTGTTACAGGTTTAGCAGTTTTGTCAAAATCCACAAGATGATCCCTAGGTGATTCACATTCCTCTTTAGTAATGACATGGGAGGTTTTTGGGTTTACTACTTTTCCCGATCAGAGGTGGATCTCATTGCATTCAACAGGGGTAATGTAGTAAGTCTAGAAAGAAGTGGGGGCTTCTATATTCTGAGATACCTTATTATTTTGGTTAGGGTTAGACTGTACATGTAATCAAGGATGTATGGGAGGAGTAGTATCATATGGTTAGAGAGGTGAAAATTGCAATTGCTCATACACTGGTAACAAATGAGGGCCTAAATATTTTCCCCTCCAATTCTAAGGCCAAGAGTATGAATGAGATGGAGGATACTGAAAAGGTTGAGAAGGAGACCATTGGTTCCATGGTGAAGGAAATTGAGATGGAGAGGGAGTGGCATACTTCCATGGGAATTGATGAGTATTATATACATTATTCCACAGATTGAAAGAAAAATATTGAGACATACTTGGCGGTCATGGTTTCCAAGGCTTCCTAGACCCAATAAAGTAAGAAGACTAAGCCTCCTCACCTTATTGGGAGCTCTGGACAGTAACATGTAGAATTCTCTAGGTCACAAATATTGCACAAGTTAATTATGTTGACTCTGCATTCCTTTAGGGAATGTTTGTCTTTATGTTTTGGTAATAACACGACAAAGGCCTTATCAGCTTCATCCTGTGTCTTTTTCACTTGTGTTTTTGTTAATTGGGTAATAAAAATATTGAGAAGATCGGTCTTAAGATTCTCAAATAGGTTTCCAATCTCATCTCTGGTCACGCCTCCATTTGTGGATTTTTTTATTTTAGCATAGGCATCCTGTGCCATGCTTCTCCCTCATGACGATCCTTGCAAACACCTTAAGAAAAGTTTTATTATATCAATGTATGGCTCCTGAGATATATCTCCTTTTCCTCATAGGTTCAACATGTCAAGGCAATCATCTCTCATTCCTCGAATCAATATTATTTTCAAAATCTCTGAATCCCGAATTGCTATATTTGGACCTTTGTAGATTATAATGGAACCATTCCATGTAATCTTCCAAGTTCTATTCTTCCTTTTGTGTCATTCTAAATATCAACTCTCTTAAATCTCTGGTTCGATAATGGTCCTGGTATTTTTCTAGAAATGTAGTCTTCATATCTTCCCATGTTCGGATAGCGATAGGACCTAGTCCCATAAATCATCTTAATATTGCTCCTTTCACAGTGGCAGGAAATTGTTTTAGCTTCTGAGAATCTGAAGTGTAGTCATAAGTCCTACATAGAACATCAAACTCAAACAAAAAAGTATCAAGATATTCTATAGTCAATCCCTGGAAAGATGGAAGGAATGATAGAGGGATATTTTTCATGGGGGCTTCTCCTCTTATATCACTTATTAGAAATTCAAAAGTGGTAATAGTCACATCTGTCCAATTATTGTTGTTGTTATCCCCCATAGGAAATTCTCCTGATTCTTTTTCTAGTAAGTATCCTTCTAAAGATTATTCAGATGAATGTTCTGTAGATAGGTATTCTTGTGATAACTTCTTGGATTGTTCTAGGGTTGGCTGTTTTACTACATTGCCTGAGTCTGGGTATTGGAAAGTGAAATAATTTTCTTTCTATTCTGGTCCTTGATATTTCCCATTGGTTTCGCCTTGTCCTTCTAATCCAAAATCCTAGCCACTAGTTTCTCCTTGTTTTTCCCAAGTTGATTTTACAGATTTGGGAGTTTGTATGCTAGTTTGAGGAAAATGGGGTCCTAAAACTGAGGACCTAGATAATCCTGATTTTAATGTAGAAGCAACAACTTTATGTGGGCCTACTTTTCTCATGCCCATATGTGGATTTTATTGCTCTCTTTATGCCTTTAAGATCAATTCTTTGATAAATGTTACTCTCTATTGATTAGTATTTTTCTTGTTCTTTTTTTGACCCCTTTTTTCTATAGGTTTATTAGGGTTTTGTTGGCTTGAGGGGCCCTGAATGAGGTTAGGAGTTATTTAGCCAAACAAATCCCTACACTATTGGCACTTTTGGCATCAACCCACAGAGTGCGGACTGAAGTCTCACCCGAAGTAGTATGGGGGTATGCTGGAACCAAGTTTCCACACCCTCGAGATGTCTATGGTGTAGATTTAGTCCAACTGTGCCTACCTTCGCACAGGTTACTCTACGCATTGTTCTAACCTTCAATACCATCGTGATCTATTATAATCATCTTTTGCGCAACCCTAACCAGGGGTTGAGATGCTTTCGCATTGCTATGGCAGCAACCTGTGCTATTTCCCCAAATTACACCGCAAAGTTACTTATCTTCTTACAGATGTTAGTTAACTTCACAAAAACATATATTATATCTCACATTCACTTAATCAACATAGCCATATATTAGACTTTAAGCTTCTGTGGTAGGTTTTTGAAGTAACATGATCCAGATTATCCACAGTATTATGTTTCTTATATAAAAAAATTTGTATATATACTCTGATCGGAATATTCTTCTCTCAAAATAACTGTCATTCATATTATATCAATTTTGGTCCTGATGATGGACCCCCTTTGGGGTTCAAAACGTCGACATAAGAAACATAATGCTATGGATAATCAGGATCATGCTATACCCATATATATTTAGGCATCATATAAACAATAGAAGTGCAATTTATACCCAATATATTCAATGCATAAAACATTAAATAAATACACAAAATTGATATGAAACTTCTCTTTATTAATACTTCCAACTGTTTCAGACACGACTCGCCCTACACACTCAGCTGCAGAGGTTCGTGCACTTAGTTGTGGACTACTAGTCCTCTGCACACTCAGCTGTAGAGCCTTCTCCTACTCTACGACCCAAACCTAGACTTTACACCACATATATGAATCAACTCTTCATCCTTCTCCTGATGTCTTAACTACTTAGAGCCTTGCTCTATTCATACAATCCCATGGTCCACGGACCATGGGTAGACCTCTACAACTAACATTATATTAAAAAAATTGAGGGCGGATAACCCTATGACTCTTTTACAAGCTACTTTCTCCACGCCCACAAAATGCAGAGTATTTACATTAGAAGTACAATTTTTGACTGAAATCTAGGCTCTAAGCCCCAAAATATCCCTTGGGGGATCCCACACCCAACAGGCCCCCAACACAAGCATCATGACTTGCTCTCGAGTCACTCTGTCGGTGTGGAGATCTTTGTGCGAAAATCTCCCAATTCTACTTGAATCGCTGCAAGTTCAGCAACGCACTAAGCGACTGCCTGCTATACTTCCTCGACACGCTGTTCAGAGACCGTTGTAGCTGAACTGCTATCCTGAACCTTTTCCTGTGTTTCTTGCAGCTACGTGAGGTTTTCTTCAATGGAGGTTGTAATGATATGCACCTCATCAATCCACAACTATAAGCGCGCCTTCAAAACTCCTTCCTTATGTCGAGCAACATCTACCTGTTCCTTGAGTGCTTTAGCCTGCTGCATACTCGTGAGCCTCTGTGTAAGGGAAACTGTTTGCGTGGTCCCTTTTACTTTTTCATATTTCTGTTGTAGCTCGCGTGCCTCTATCTCTAGGCATTGTATGTTCAGGTCCTCCTGCAGGGTAGTGAGAGCCTCGAACGACTGCTTGAACAACTTTGTGTAGACTGTCACTGCACTGTTAACCTCTGTTATTGCTGTTGTAATTGCGATGGTGTGTTGTTCCTTAACCTATGGTGGATTTGAAGGTTTCACCTTCAATTGTAGTTTAGCTATCTGAAGGTTCATCTCCAGCTGAACCCTGGCCATTTCCTCTTTTTCCTTGCGCACCCCTGCTGCTAATTTCTGAATGCGCGCTTCCACTATTCCTCTGCTTGGATGGCCAACTCCGGGATCATCTGGCAGGCTTCCTCTACCACCTACACTATTTGTCTATTCTACACCACTACGGCGTCATGTTGTAGGCTCAACTGTTCAATGTTGATGCTCGCTCATTAATTGGAGCGCACGACCCTCCCTGGCTTGTAGTTCTGCAGTAAATCCATCCTACAAAATATAGAGTGTCTCCCAAGAGAGCGCAGCTACGTTTAATTCGATTCCCTTCAACCCACTGACCATAGGCCTATCGACCTCATTTTCTGTAATGAGTGCTCCATCTAGCAGCACTATCATGTTATTCATCCAGGAGTGAAACATTTCCTCAGCCATGGACGTGCCTACTGCGAGGTTGGTTGACACAGTGCTAGCCTGTGGAGTGCGCACCTACAACTCTTGTATCTATGCCCGAAGAGCCCCCAACACCATCTGATGTTCCTCCTCAAACTACTGGAGGGCCTCTACGATGACATCCCTCACCGTCTAGCCAATGTCATGTAGATCCCCCTTAATGAGGGTGATCGGATTGAACGAAGTTTTTGAAACCTTTGACTTCTTTCGCAGCCCTACCTGCTCTCTTGGGTGCAGGTGTTTTAGCTGATTGGACGTTGTCTGCAGGTCCGTGCCACCTTGCTCTATATCAGTCTCTGGCTCAGGCGAAGGTGACTTATGTCCTTCGCTCGCTTCTTCTGCTGCTCTTATGTTAACTTTGCAGCATCACGCGTCGCCTCGGCCTTAGCTGCTGCTTCTTCATTCCTACGTTTCTTTGCCAACTGCATTATCTGTAGTTTCACCTCTTCCTTCTTTCGTTGCATGATGGACTTCCCTGCTTCCACCATGGAGCTAGCTAGAGCGTGCCACTCCGGCGGCCACAACTCAAGGACTGTGAATATGACATTGTCTGTCTCCAGATAGGGTAACTCGCAGCATGTCTTCGCGGGGTCCTTCTGTGCCCTGATGTAGACATGGTGAAAATCTGCCTTGAACTCTGCAAAGCTCTGTAGACTGTTGTAGACTATGGGCAGTAACCGAGGCTTGTGATTAATCCCCATTCTGATGTTCATCTCCATGAGCACCCAAAATATTTTGTTGTCCCTTATCCTTTGTGCATCCCTGGTAGCCCACAGTGAAGCGTACTTCGCTGTCTTCGAAAGGTCTTGTGCGATCATCAGGAACTGGCTATCTTTGGGCAATTCCCATGCCACCAATACTATGGACAACATAAGGCACAAATAGTGAAAAACATTTCCCTACTCCTGTGCCTCGCAACAGTTCTCAAGGAACTCTTCACATAAGTAGTTTGCCTAGTTGAACTGGACCCCTTCTACGCATTGCGTTGCTAGCGCAACCACCCACATGGCACTTCCACATAACCTTCCCTACCAATATCTGTGTTGTGACTTTAATTGCAGGGTTGTTGATGCTAGAAATGGTGTACCCTCTCTTCTTCTTCTCTAGATTAAACTTCTTCTTCATGGCCTCAACGATGGCCAAATCATCGCTCTTTCCCTCTAAGATGTTTTTTGGGTCCTCCCCTTTGCAAGGGAGCCAGGTAATTTTATGAATCAAATGGGTTGTGATGGGGATAGGTTCCTCCAGCCACAAGCACCCATCATGCACCGGTAGAGAAATTTCCTGATGATAAAAATAGTCACTGGGGCGCGATGGTAATGCGACACCCAGAGCAGGTTTAGCAACCTTTCTTTCTCAACTCCTCTCAGACATTTAAGTGGATCCAATTCTATGATTCCATTCGGCGCGTCTTTCTTCTGGCGCATGAGCTGTGCAGTTGCGAGATGCAAGAAATTCTCATGGTCCGTGAGATCCTAAGCCTCAAACTTCAGCACAGGCACTCGTCCCAAGTGCGCTCCTTCAAAAATAATGTCATCAGGGAGTAGTGGAGTCTGCAGAGAGCTCTTGCTCTCATCTATATCTTTGGGCACCTTTGCTTTACCCTTCCATGGAGGAACATATGCGGGTAACCTGGTACGAGGGTCTGCACCCTGGGTCTCAACCTCCATTTCTGCATCCTCCTCCTCTGCCAGGATTTCTTCAAATTATTACTCCTCATCAGCATCCAAATTGATAGCCTTCCCCTTTTCTTCCATGGTGAGCCTAGTCCTCAGTAGATTTCTAGGTGATATGCGCATCTATACCATGGCCTACTTATCTTTCTTGGGTCTTGGCGTGCGTGGAGATTTAGGGATTTATGCGACTATCTAGACACTTTCTGGGACTTCCACTTCCGTAATGGCCTGCACGGCTTCCTCGATGGTCATTTCTTCGGTATCCAGGGCTTCTTCAGGTGCTGCCATAGTGCGATTCCACAAGTCTCTCAATGGTCTCGGGTAATTGCTCAAGCAACAAATTCACCTTCAGAATATCGAACAAGTCTGGGTTCATGAGTGTTTGTGTGTGCAACAACTCAGTCCTCAAATTTCCAAGTGTAGTTTTCTGGACAACCCTTTGTAATTTATAGCGCCTTTTGAATTTGAATTCGACCATTCCCCCCACATTTGGTTCATTAATGCTCAATTGGAAGAAGATTTTCAAGAATCTATCCCATAAAGTTTTCCTTAATTTCCTACCGCCCGCTCCATATTGTCTCAAACCAAGCATCACATCATGAATAGTGATTGTAACAGTCACTTTCCAGCCGACCCATGCGGCAGCACACCTGCCCTCGCGTTGTCGCGGACCTTGGGACACTTTGCTACTACGCGTAGTCCTGACGTCGCGCAATCCCCAGGTTGAGTAGTTTATAGTCCTACTTCTCCTTTTAGATTCCTGGAGGGCTAAGACTATGCTTCTGTCGGCTAGTCAAATGGCCGAGCCCCCTGTGTATGTCTTCAATGACTGCCATTAACTTTTCCTGGGAAGAGTTCTCCATTTAACTTTACCAATTGCACTGCACCACCATCTGTTATCTCCTTAATAACATACAGTCCCAGCCAATGCATTTAGAGCTTCCCTGGGAATTTATCGAATTTACTATCATACAACAACATCAATTCATTCACCTTGAAGGTGCGCAACTTAACATGTTGATCGTGCCAAGCCTTTTCGCGTTGCTTTTGGACCTGCTGGTGAAATCTAGCTAAAAATCATTCTTCCTCGAGCTCCTCCAACTACACGAGCCTCTCCTCTAGGGCTCCGCATGCCTATGAGCGCTGCTATGCACAGACTAGGCACAATGTATTCAATAGGCATTACAACTTCCACTCCATAGACAAGCCTAAAAGGTGTTTGTCCCATCAATTTCTTGCATGTTGTCCTATAAGCCCATAATATTGCAGGTACGTGCATGTCCCAATCACTTCGCTGCATGTTGCATACTTTGGTCAGCGCAGTCTCCAGTACATTGTTGAATGCTCCTACTATCCCGTTAGCATGTGGGTGATACGGTGTGCTCTTTTGATGATACACCTGAAACTATTCTGTCAGTGCGCCGATTGTTTCGTTCAGGAAGTGTGTACCACAATCGCTCATTAAGATCTTTGGACATCCAAATCGCGCCAGTAAGTGTTCAAACAGAAACTTTGTGGAAGTTGTAGCCATGCAATCCTTCATCGACTGCACTTCTTCCCAATGAGTCAGGTACTCTGTCGCAGTGATAATATACCTCATGCATGTTTTTCCTTGAGGTTTGATAAGTCCTACAAAATATATTGCCCAATTTTCGAAAGGTTGCAACGTCATTTCTGGTTTCAAAGGCATTTCGTCCCTCCGTGATGGTTTACCTGTTCTTTGACATACATTGCATGCCTTGCAATGTGCTTTTGAATCTTGATGAAGGGTTGGCCACCATAACTCGGCGCGTAGAATCTTCTGCACAGTCACTCTTCTTGCATAATGTCCTCCCGCAGTGCACCCATGAGCTTCTGCAAGGATGCTGCTTCATTCAAATTCAAGTACATACCTTCGCAGTATTTCATCATTCCCCATCTTGTGTACATTCCCAACAATGATAGAGAAATCGGTTGCGCACACCACTAATTCCTTCTTCTGCTGGACAGAGTATTCTTTTGGCACAGTTCCAGTCGTTAGAAAGTGAATTATATCTTCAAAATGTCCATCCGCTATGTGCACAACAAAGAGAAGCGCAGGGTAATCCTTCCTCCAGACTAGTAGGTTCCTCCCCTATCTCAATATTCACCTACTTAGTTTTCACCGGCGCGGTTATGTCAGGGTTCTCAATCTGTGGTCCCTGAACCTCGCGGTGGCCTTCCGTCTTTGGAATTTTAATTTTCCATGGATCTTCATCTTCTTCTTCAGTAGTTACATTATAACATTCCAGCGCGCAACTCAGCTGAGTATCCCATTCAGGCTAAATCGATTCTACCAGCTCCTATGGTATCCTAAAGATGGCTGCTTTTACCTCTTGTAGCGCTTCATCAATATTGTCCCACCCATCCTCAAAACTGAAGGTCATCATGAACCCTTCGCGCAGAACATCCCATTCACATGTCCCATGGCGGAGCTCTATTTCTACATACCTATTCATTGGTATAATATCCAAGGTATGACAAAATAGGTGCACCCACTCAAGTTGTGGCTTTTCTCCATAGGCTTGCGTCCACTTGGCCAGATGTGTGCACAGATCATGTGCCCATTGTACTTATCTATCAATCACACCCTAGGCTTCCCAAATCGTGTGCGCATCATTCCCCTACATTCGCACCTGTCATCAAAGCTCCCTTTGTGCATACCTAGTCCAAGGCTTAGAAGCGTTTCTTTTCTAGAAACTCCCTTTCAAATTTATTCAATAAGGTATCTACCTCACTTAGACCATCATAAGTAGGCAGGTCTCTTACTTCTGTCAATACGCAACGTAGCAACCTTGTCATCATATTACAATTCAGTGTAGTTACCTCATGTAACCGATTCTTCCATCGCTTTGTTTCCTCATCCGAATCTGAAGTACAGGAGCTTTCGCGCTCCCATGCAATCTGCCCATCCACAGTGGGATTCACCCAGTCTTGGTTTCATGCTATTATCTTATAGATGCAATCCAAATCATCATCACTTTCATAGTCATGCACTAGCTCCATATAGCGCGATCCTTCAGCAAGGTCCAAGGGTACAATTACGGGTAGTGACTTCTTTTCAAAAATCATTTTTCACTTTTTCAGATTGATCACCCCGTCCATGTTAGTGGCTCAATCAATTCCTAAGAGAACGGGGTAGGGATTGTTGTCATCAAAAATCTCTACCACTTCAAAGTCTCCCAACGTGCTCGCTCCCTCAATAACCATAGTTATTCCCTACAATCATCTGATGGTATTATTTTCTATTGGTTCGCCATCCTTTGCTAAATTAGAGACCACTGCAATGCAAGTCGCCCCATTTGCTCCCATGTTTGTTTTGGCAAAACATTCGCATCTGATCCTAAATCCAGGATGGTGTGATCCATCTCATATTCTATGATCTGTGCGGTTAGTCCCATCTCTCTTCCTGTTCTTGTCTTATGTTTTCCGATCTTCCTGAATACGTGCGATTCTCCTGGCACAGTCCCAATGCATCTGTTAATGAGTTTCTGTAACCCTTTAACCACCTTACTATCACGTAGTAGCTTCATACATGTTTCCAGGGATGTTGTGAGCATAGATGGGTCCATCTTCGGCTCCGGTTGATCTTTGCTTGCTGAAGTGGAGGCATCAGCGAAGCTCTTCCTAGCTTCCATGAAGGTTTCTTGAGTGTGCTCCACATCAAACTCTGCTTCTTTTGTTGGAGTTTTGCGAACCCAAGTACCATCTTCTGGTTGTTTTCCTTTCTCAACTCCCATCACGTTTCCACTTCGGAGTACAATGTTCACATTCAAGTCTTCCTCGCGTAGCTTAGACCTCATCATCTACAAGTTCTGAGTCGAGGGAGGCGCTAACACTCCTTTGTCGCGATCCTAGCTATCAGTGTAG
>APFE031648520.1:0-15033 GCA_000404065.3 Pinus taeda
TGGTTCCCTCAATACCATCTATCTAATACCATGGGCCCATTACATTATTACTAACTACTTATGGTCCCTTACATCATATGGGTTAACCACCTTATTTATTACTATGGCCCATCCCATTATTACATTATTCCCTTGGGTACCTCCCTTTGTACCCCATATTATCCCCCCTAGGTATATAACATTGATGATATAGTAGTTCAATGGAGAAGGGGTTGATACTTCTTGTTATGTCTCATAACTTATTTGAGTCATTTATTCTCTATCTTTTATCCTAGACCTGTAGGTTGCATTGATGTCAAGTGTTTGACAGAATGTCAGTACTAGTTGGGGATGCTCAAGCCTAGTCGTAAGTTTGATTTTTTATTTATCATCATTGTTATCATTTCTTTGATGGATTTTGAATGTTGTAGCAAGTTTTTAGTAGAGGTCGGGATTCTAGGCTAGAAAAGTCTCTCAAATCTCGGGGTTGTTGGCACACATTTGCCGCGAAAAGTCCCCTTCTAACCCCCTAGTTAACTATGTGGGCTAGTTGTGGAAAGAATATAATGCAACCCAACATTCTCCCACTTGTTGTTTCCTTTCCACAGGGGGCCACAAGAGTGCTTAGTCATTTATCCAACCCTACAATGCCCATTGTTTCTCTACGCCAAGAGAACTTCTCAGAGCTCACAAATTTTGTCAATGCACCTACAGTATTCTTCAAAGTGTCCACCTTTACCAGCAACACCTTTTTGTCTTCTATCATATCCCTCACAAAGTGATGTTGATCATCAATGTGCTTTGTCTTTGAACGATATGTAGGGTTATTTGCTAAGAAAATTGCACTTTGGATGTCACAGTCTATCCTTATAGCTCCCTGTACTAACCCCATACTTGAACACAATCTCTACAACCAAACTGCTTCCTTGCTTGCATGAGTGGCTGCCATGTATTCTGCCTTTGTAGTTGATAGTGCCACTACAGATTGTTTCTTACTCATCCAACTAACTGCACCTCCAAAAAATTTAAACACATACCCACTTGTAGATATTATTTGATCCAGATCTCTAGCCCAATCAACATCAACAAAGCCATGAATATCCAACACTCTGTCCAATCCTGGTCTTCCTTGGTAGCACAAACCATAATCACTAGTGCCACATAACTACCTAAAAAACCGCTTTACTATTGTCTAGTTCTCCTTCCTTAGTCTTGACATAAACCTGCTAAATACTCCCACTTCATGTGCAATGTCTAGTCTAGTACAAACCATCGCATACATCAAGCTACCGACTGCACTTTCATATGGAACATAGGACATGTCCTCTTCCTATTCTTGTGTCTTGGGACATTATTCGAAAGATAAATTTACACCTACAGGAATAGAAACCTTCACCAGTTTACTATCCTGCATATTAAACCTCTGGAATATTGTCTCGACATACTTCCTCTAGTTTAACCATAGTTTCCTCTTTGTCTGATCTCTTTTAATTTCCATGCCCAAAATATAGTTTGCAGCACCAATATCTTTTATGTCGACTTTGGAAGACAAATGGGTCTTCAAATCCTGGATAATTTCTTTGTCATTTCCAACCAGCAACATATCATCCACATACAAGACCAGATAAATAACATGGTCACCAATTAATTTATAATACACACAAAGATCTGCTTTGCTTTTGATCAAGCCAAGTCCCCATCTAAATGTATCAAATTTCTGATACCACATCCTTGGTGATTGTTTTAACCCATACAAAGACTTCTTTAACTTTCATAACAGTTCTTTCTTACCCTTCACCACAAAACCTTCAAGTTGCTTCATGTAGATCTCCTCTTCCAGATCCCCATGAAGAAATTTTTTCTTCACATCCATTTTACCTCAAAATCAAAAGTAGCAGCAACAGATAAAAGTAATCTAATAGAAGTTACCTTGGCAACAAGAGAAAAAATATCACAAAAATCAATTCCCGACACCTCGGAATAACCTTTTGCTACCAACCGAGCTTTGTATTTCTCCACCTTCCCTTCTGCATTTGTCTTCTTCTTGAACACCCATTTGCTGCCAATGGGTTTCCTTCCAGCCGGCAACTCCACTAGATCCCAAGCCTCATTTTTGTGCAAAGATGCATTTCATCAACCATGGCCTCTTTCCAGAGTTTTCCATCCTCTGAATCCATTGCTTCCTTCACAGTTCTGGGATCCTCATCAGTAACAGACAAAGCAAAGTTTGAACAGAAAGCAGATGGGCTATACCTTTCTGGCTGCCTTCTTTCTCGAACTGATCTTCTCACACCCGGAGTTTGTGGCTCTTCATCTTCTAATTCCTCCTCTATTATAGAGTATCATTCTTCCTCCTTAACCTCAAACTCTATCTTCTCAGGTTCCTTTAGTTGGACCTCATGTTTAATAACATCTTTTACCTCTCTGAACACCACATCTCGGCTATACACAACCTTTCGTGTGACTGGGTTCCAAAGCTTATACCCCTTTAAACCATCCTTATACCCAATAAAGATGCACTTTTCAGATTTACTATCCAACTTGGTTTGTTTCTCCTTTGGAACATCTACATATGCATCACATCTAAATACCCCCAGATGTGAAAGAGAGGGTTTCTTACCAGTCCATACCTCTTGTGGAGTCTTATCCTCCAACACTGATGAAGGTGACCTATTCACTAGGTAACATGCAGTACCCACCGCCTCTACCCAGAATTCCTATCCTAACCCGGCACCACTGAGCATGCTTCTTGCCCTTTCCATCAACGTCTTATTCATTCTTTCTGCAACTCCATTTTGCTTAGGTGTATATGGAGTAGTATTTTTCCGTGATATACTACAATTCTTACAAATTTCCTCAAATTCCTTACTGCAAAACTCTCCACCATCATCTGTCCTCAGCACCTTTATCTTCTTCTCTATTTGATTTTCCACGAGAGCCTTAAATTCTTAAAACCTGCCAAAGACTTCATACTTCTTCTTAAGTAAATATATCCATGTATTCCTTGAGAAGTCATCTATAAATGATATATAATGCACAGACTTACCCAGTGATGGAACATTCACAGGTCCAAACACATCACTTTGCACAAGTTCTAATATATGTTTCACCCTCTTACTACCAAAGGGGAAACTCACCCAATTCTACTTCCCATATACACAATTTTCACAGAAATAAAAAACCAGAGAGTTGTTACTCATACCTTCTAGCATACCTTTACCATGAAGTATTCGAAGGCCCTTCTCTCCAATATGTCCAAGCCTTTGATGCCACAACATGGTCTTCTCTCCAAAGACCACTAGATTTTTTTCTCCACTTTCAGTGACCACAGAACTGTTGAACCCATCAATAACAGTTTTACCTTGGAGCTTGTACAGAGTTCCATTCCGAACTCCCCGCATCAATACCAATGCTCCCGAACCATTTTGCAGGCATCCTTCTCGCACAATATTTTTACACATGCATCATCCAGCTTGCTTATAGAAATCATATTTCTGGCTAGTGCAAGAATATGCAGAACACTCGGAAGTGTTCTAACCCTTCCACCTTGGAAATTCAACTTTACTTTTCCGCGACCAATGATTCTAGCCTTCCTATCATCCCCTAAGAATACATCGCCACCATCGTATTCTTCATACTCATAGAACCACTCTCTAAGGGGAGTGAGGTGAAAGGATGTGCCTGAGTCAATCAACCATGCCTCATGATCTACATGTGTACTTGAAGAAGCCAAGTACACATCCCCACCTTCATCTGAGGTGGTTTTCGCCTCAACAGAAGGAGCATCATCAGATTCCTTCCCTTTATCAGGAGCTTTATATTTACAGTCCCTTTTGAAGTGCCCTTCCTTTCCGCATTTCCAACACACTACCTTTACAGGTTTTCGTGGAGATTTAGATCTCCCTCTAGATTTAGATCCCCACTCGATGACTTATTTTTGTTTCTGTTCGGGGACCGTACTTGTACAAACAAGGCATCACCATTATGGCTCTCCATGTTTTTCTGTCTCATATCCTTTGTCCGCAAGGCTGAGACTGTTTCATCAAACTGCAAGGTAGTTGCATTGCTACCTATTGAAATAATCAAACTATCCCACAAATCTAGAAGAGAACACAACAAACTGGTGCACTTATCTTCATCTGAAATTTTAATATCAACATATGCTAACTGACTTACCACAGTATTAAATACATTCAGATGCTCTGTGACTGAGTCTCCATCCTTCATCTTCAGGTTATACAGCTTTTTTCGCAGGAATAGTTTATTCACAAGAGACTTAGATTGGTAAAAAGTCCCTAACTTGTCCCACAAAGCCTTTGTTGTAGCTTCCCCTAATACATTTAGCAATACTGATTCTGAGACACACAATCATATTGTGCTCTTTGCCTTTCAATCCAACTTCTTCCATTCTTCATCAGACACTCCCATTGGTTTAGTACCCAGATTTACCGCGATCCACTGATCTTTATCCACCAATAGATCCTCCATCTTGAGTTTCCACAACTCAAAACTCTCACCATTAAATTTCTCGATCTCTATCTTTCCACTTCTCGCCATCTTCTTTCACTGCCAGAATCGATCACGCAGATCTCCCACTGAATAGGGTCTACCACAGGCCTGAGCAAAACCCCTCAGCAACAAAGGTGTCCCCTTGAAGCCAAAACAGCTGTGATACCAAATATAGATTTTAACCCCATACATAAATTACCTGCATATGAATTCTAAAACACATCAAATAAATAATGCGAGAGGATAACACATAAAACACATATACACATAAATTTTCCCCTAGATCCCAAACTGGGACTACCAGCTTGATTTTTCATTATGTTCCTTTCAATGTTATAATACATATTTTTACATGCCGAAGCATCCAATACCATGGACGGAAAACCATCGCGTCCAAAAGTGGGGTTACGGGTACACCTCAAACCCCCTGTGCCCCCCCCCACGCTACACAATCGACGCAATGAAGGGGGGCTCCACCCCCCCTCAAACCCCCCGGTTAACTACGTGGGCTAGTCGTGGAAATAACATAACACAACCCAACATATTCTAGAGAGACAATGATAAGATTGTCTATAAATCATTTGTCTCACCAACATTGAGCTTAGATATTGTGGAGAGATAGTGTTGTTAGTCAAGGCCTTGCTACGTGACAATGTTGGTTGATATGATGATACACAAATAAGTTACCAATCAAAATTCTTCTTATGGTAAATTAGTTATATTGAGAATGGCCAAGTACCATTACGAATGCCTCCCTAGTTAAGAGGGAGTGTTGAAAACTGTAACTAGGTTTGGTCATGGGTTTCATGAGCAAGAGATTTTATTTTCGAGTCAAGACTCCCAATAAGAGTCTTTAGGAAATATTTGTGATCTAATCATAAAATGAGAGAGTCATTTTCATGTAATGAAGTCATGTTACACATTGTAAAAGCTCAAACTTGTCAATGTAAAGTATCCTCCAATACCTTCTTACTTATCCTCTTAAAGTCGGCCTAGAATGAGGAAAGAACCTGCTAGAAGATGTTGGCCTTCCTACCTGTGATCATGTTGGCATAAGGAACATAAGAATGTGTGTATAAGTAGCCATGCTCGACCTCACTTAAATTAAAGAAACTTGACAAGAAATTTGGTGAAGAGAAGTGAGAAGAAGAGGCCTATAAAGTAGAAGTGTGAAAAAGGGATATCAAGATTTCTTATGGTTATAGCGAAGGAAGGATTTTTCTAGGGATAGCAAAGGAAGGATTCTTCTGGGGTCAATGAAGGAAGTATTCCTCTCATGTACTTGTTTTTGGTACAAAAGAATAAGGGCAAAAGGCATCAATAGAAGATTGAAGCAGAAGTTATTGTTGAATTAAGGGAACTTGTGATTGGGTACTGAATCTCATAGAAGGAGGTTGAAGAGAAGAAATATAGGTCTTTCTTAAGGAGACTAGGGTTTTTGATATAGGGTAAACCTAAGAGACTGAGATTCTTTGGGTGACCAAGATAGGGATTGAGATCGAAATTCTCTAGAGGATACCAATGAAAGCATAGAGACCAAGATTTTTCTATAGGAAGTGAGTTAAAACATAGAGACAAGTTTCTTGGGAGGATACTAGAGTCAAGGGTCTTTTTCATGGTCTTTGTTTTCATCAATTGAATATCTATAAGAATAATTTTGATTAGGTTTTTTTCTCAAGAGGTGAAAGGTTTTGGCCTTGTTTGACAAGCCTAGATACTATGTCTCTTGTCTTTTATTGTGGAAATTGGTAATTGTCTTTATGAAAAGAATAAGATAATAATATAATGAGTAGAAGACTATAAGCTAAGAAGTAAAATTATATCACAAGAAATTATCAATAAGAGAAATATTTTAACTCCTTATGCCCTATATTTCTCAACAATTTTACACATAGAAAAATACAAAATGTGGAAGGGAAACAAGTTTCATTGGGTTTTGTACATGCCCATTTTTACAAGGAGTATTACGCTAGTGAACTTCAATTTATTATCCACCATTTCATCCTAGAAAGTATATATGTGAAAATATATTTTATGCTACGCAAATTTTGGCAGGGACATGATGGGTGAACTCAATAATTTGGTTCGTTTCTATCACCCCCTAGATCAAAACTACCAATATTCATGATTTCGAAAGTATCTCTTAGATGTATGAAAATTTCATTTCCCAGTAATTTTGCAGAGTTGTCTGCATAGTGTTCTTGATTCTTGAAATGTTACAAAATAATCTCTCCACCCTTGACCAACTCTCTAATCAAATGCTATCTTTTCTAATATGTTCACCTCTTTTGTGAAAGTAAGTTTTTTGATAAAGTAATTGTAGAGATGTTGTCACAAATATATCTTTGTCTTTTCTTCTTATTCATGCCTCAAACCTTTCAGTATCCTTCATATCCAAATTTCCTCAGAAGCTACAAGTGTTGCAACTCCATATTCAACTTTAGTTGTAGAAAGATAAATAATAAGATATTTCGTATAAGTGCATTAAATGAACCCCAAAACCAAATGAAAAACATAGCTTGATGTGTTATTTATATCATCTATAATTATTTCATAGTCATGGTCTATATATATATAACCATCCTAAATTTATTTGTGGTGGTATACAAGATGTCATATCCGTTAGTTCCATTAAAATGCCTTAGCATTCTTTTAGTTTTTAACCAGTGTGCATGCTTTGGATTCTCCATAAATCTAGAGACTGAAGTTAATACATACATTATATCATATCTAGTTGGACTTAAATGCATAAAACTTCCAACCAACCTTTCTTATGTTGTTGGATCTACATTTTTGCTAGAATATTTTTTACTTAATGTCAAACCCATGGCTATTTTTGGTGGATAAGGCTTGTTTTTTTTTTCTTTTGAAACCTCCTTAACATGTATGTTTCATACCTTGTTTGATAAATAATAGTGCCATGTTCAATTTTTTTGATGTAGAGGGGAGGCTCACCATCACTTTTGTTAAAGGAATTGTTCAAGAACTATAACTCTATTCTGCCATACGTGGTCACGGCACTTCCTTCAACCTGTAAAGAGATTTCCTTAGTCTGTACACTTTCTCTTCTTACCTACGAACCTCATAACTAGGTGGCTTCTCTCCATACACTTCCTCTTTCAATTCTCCATTCAAGAAGGATTATTTCATATCCATTTGATATACTTTCCACTCATGTTGGGAAATTATTGCTAAAATTGTCCTCATGGACTCCATTTCTTGCAGCTAGAGAAATCATATCAACGTAATCTCTTCTAGGACATTGTTTGTATCCCTTAAAAACATGCCTTGATTTATGTGTTTCCATCATTCCTTCTGCATTTTTTTTGTTATTATAGACCAAATTTACATCTATGACTTTTTGACCCCGTTGAAGACTCATTGATTCCCATGTATCATTCTTTTCTATAATATCTATTTCTTAATCCAATGTGCTATCCCATTTTCCTCCTTATCTACATATTCAAAGTTAAGTAGAACACTTACATATGAATATAAAGTAGAAAGAGAATTCAGACCTATACTACTTTAACATTAATTTTTCTCATAAAGATATCTTAAACTTTTAATTTTTTTCTTCTCAATCTTTCCAAAGTTGTATTTCATTTGTCACTTGAAATTGAACTTGTATAATATGGAGTTGTTGTCCCTGCATCAAGAATTATTGGTTTTGATGATACATGTTGATCCCTATACATGCTCATGAGACCTTGGAAAGTGAGACAGATAAGAGTATTCCAATGTGAATATTTTAGTTTCATTACTTAGAATATTAGGTGTAGTGTTTTGATTTGATCATAAGGGAATACTATTTGTGGCATAGCACATATGATGGGATTTTATCCATTAATTACCAATTCAATTAGGATTAAGTGAAGTAAATCCCAATTTAGAAATTCAGGGGCCTATAAATAGAACTCGACTCCCTGAACATCCTCATGACACATTGGAAAGTGAGGCAAGTGAGAGTAAGATATATCGAGAAAAAATAGAAATAGTTGATATTTTAAAACTACTTCAACAACAAGAACAAAAGAAAATGTAGAAAATGCCGAGAATTATTAATAACACTTCCAAAATTTTGTCTGTTTCATATTCAAATTTCTTTGTGATTCATTAAATCACTCATAAAATAATAGGTTATCAAATATAGCGAAAAATAATGATATGGATAATAAATATCCACAACATGAAATGGACCAATTTGTAGAAGAGTTATTACCAATTAATTCTTACACTTTCTTGATTTTATCACTACATAAGTATTCTTAAGGTATTGACAACTAACTGTAATGTTTTTCAATATTGCCTACTCATATCTCCATCACATTATAACGTATCATGGGAATGACAAATGACTTTATATCTAGTGTAAGTCCTTGACTTTATAGATGGGGATATACATTCCTTAATATAAATTTAAGTGGTACTTGATGCTACCTCCACAATTGTAATGATCTGGGTGAATTAGAACACCATCGATTGGTGTTAAAGGCGTCACAAACACTACCAGAAATGGAATCGAGCTTTGTATGTGGCACCTAATTTGTCCTCTGTAGAGAAGTAGATTTCCCGCTTGAGAGTGATATTGAAAAAATTGATGAAAGAGCTAGAAATAAGAAAATGAAAATAGAGTAGGATTGAGATAAAAATAAATTCAAATTAAAGCCTATATTAATTCAATTTAATAGAGTATTTTTTTTACAAAACTAGAGATTACGTCTTTTTTTTAACAACTTCAAAAATCCTTCATTACAACTTTGTTGTCACACATACTAAGAAATATTTTACAACTATGTTCACATAGATATTAAGAGTTATGTTCACGCACATGAAAAGAATACACCACATGAGCTATATTTACATGATCTCAAAAAGATAGTATATACATCTCACTTTACACATGGAAAAATAGAAAATATGAAAAGAAAACAAGTTTCATTAGGTTTTGTACATGCCCATCCATACAAGGATAATTGTTGTAGTGAAATTCAATTTAATATGCGTAATCTCATCCTTAAAAGAGATATGTCATAGGATATTTTATGGTACAAAATGTTTGCCAAGGATATGGAGAGTGAATGTGGTACTTGGGATTATTTCCATCACTCATACTTAATCATAACGATTAATATTTATGACGCCCAAAATGTCTTTTCAATGTATAACAGTTTCATTTGTCAAAGATTTCGTCAAGATGTTTTCATATTATTCTTGGGACCTGCAATGTTCTTATATAATATCTCCATCATCGATTAACTCTCTGACTAAATGATACCTTGTGTCAATATTTTTGCTTTTTCTGGAATACTATGCTTTTGGATAAAGAAATTTCAATTTTTTTTATCACAATATATATTTATTATTTCTTCTTGTTCATGCCATAATTCATTCATAATTCTTGTCATCCAACTTTCTTGACAACCTACCTTGTTCCTGCAAAGTATTTACCTTCAGGTGTGGAAAGAGAAACAATTGGTTCTTTCTTGGAATCCCATGAAGTGACTCTTGAAAACAAATGAGAAACATAATGTACTGTGATATTTATATCATACTCCTTTCCATTCATTGCCTATATATGCAACCATCCTAAATTCATTTATTGTGGTATATAAAATTCCATATCTCTTGGTTCTGTTCACATACCATATAATTATTTTAGTTGCTAACCAATGTTTCTCTTTTGGAGTCTCCATGAATCTAGAGACCAAAATCAATGCATACATTAGACTTGTAATTGTGGTTAAATTCATTAAAATTCCAACCATGTTTTATTTACTATTGGGTCTACATTATTGCTACATTATTCCTTACTTAATAGAAAATCAATAGTTGTTTGCGTTGGAGAAGGCTTCTTGTTTATCGTTTTAAACCTCTTCAAGGTGTCTGTTGCATACATTTTTTGAGAAATAAAAATTCTATATTCCATTTGATTCACTTATATGAGTAGAAAATATGATAACAACCCCAAATCTTGTCGAAAATTGTAACTAGGTTTGGTCTTCATAATTGTCATTGTACTTATGTAATTATATATTTTATGTAAAGGTAAAAAGAAATAAAAATAATATATTTTTTCAAGAATGGGTTTCATGCTCAAGTAAATTTTTCTTCATGCTTCTATTGTTTATTGAGTCAAAATAATATATTTCTTGAGTCAAAATAATATTCTCCTAGAGTCAAAATATTGTACTAGAATCAAGTCCTATTTTGACTTTGAAAAAAAATGAAGAAATAATTTTTATTTGTTTCAATATTTAAATTTTGTTGCCACAAGAGGAAGATGGCCCTACATGGACAAGTCGACCCTAAAAATGACCCATTCAACCTCTTGGATGTGTGTAAGTAGAAGACATTTCGACCTCATTTGGAGAATATATCAAGCAAGTTAATTTTTTTTGCGTAGAAGAAAGAGAAATACAAGCAAAGAAACCTGCAAAGAAGAGTGCAGATCTAAGGAAGAAAAGAGAGTGTGTGTGTGAGTCTAAAGTTTATTTTGCCACTGCATTTATCTCCACCTACTTGAACATGTCTTGCCCACTCCTGCAGACTCACATTAAACTTGATGACATGGGAACAGTGTGTGGCGCCGTTTGCCACATTCGTGATTAATGTTCTAACAAACCGCGATGTATGCCAGTTTCATTTTTGGTCCCCGATGAGGCCACTGTGAAATAATTCATTGGGAAGCTGAACAAATTGTTGGCTTTCACTGAGAAATAATTCATTGGGAAGCTGAACAAAATGTAGGCTGACCTACTCTCGTCACGAAGGCATGTGAGGAGATGGTGGGAAGACATCTCTTCTCACCCTGCATGGAAGAAAGTTGTAGAAAAAATTTCCTATCAGTGGTCTAAGGGAAGAAAAAATTCCCTTTGATTGATCTTCTGATTCTTCTTCCCTTAAACCACTGATAGGGCATGTTTTCTACAACTTTCTTCCATGCGGAGCGAGAAGACATGTCTTCCCACCATATGCTCACATGCCTTGGCGATGAGAGTAGGTCACCCTTATTGCAAACGGTTACGAGGTAGTGTGTCCATGGGATATGCTGTAGATCTGCCAAACTAAAAAAATCACCTGCTACGTAGTTGCTTTGCTAAAGCCTTTCCTAATGAACATCAGGCAATTTTTTCAGCTTCCCAATGTCGTATTTCACAGTTTCAAAAGTTTTCTATAGTTAGGCGTGCCTCATAAATGATACCAATTACTGTGTTTCTGTGTCAAATGGATTTCTCACCCATACTTGTTTCAATTATATATTTTGAATTATTTTAAAATTCATTAAGGATTACTATGATGGAGAAATTCTATAAAGAATTTTGACTTTCAATTTGTCAACGGTAAAGAATTTAATCACTTGCCACGGTATTATTGTCGAGATGACATTTAATTCTGACAAAAAGTACCAAAATGGGTGCGTCATCATTGCCTTATTCCCATCCTCGAGCCAGTGATCATCTGATATGGACCATCCCTAATGCTAAGATGCCTGTTCATGTGAAAGACATCTATGCTGTCATGATCTCTCCAAATGCTCTGGGCTCTAGCTCTCTCTTTCCCTCATGTTTTTGGAAGTCGGGGTGTCCTCTCAAATCGATCCTTTTTTCATGGCTAGTCTTTAACAACAGAAACCTCTCATGGGAAAACCTTCGGAGGAGAAGCTGGCAGGGGCCGAGCAGATGCGCTATGTGCCAAGCTGCGGAGGAGTCTAACATCCATATGTTCTTCCAATGCGACTCGACTCTTCAGATCTGGTATGAACTCTCTCTATTTTATGGTTTCTCTCACACTGTTTTTGCTTCAGTCCAGGTTGCCTTCCAATGGTGGAGCGAGAAAAAGCACTCCTGGAGATCCTTGTTTATTATTACTTGTTGGTGCTTATGGAAGTGGAGAAATGCTAAAATATTCCAAGATTCAAAGGAGCCCCTCAAGTCAACTCTGCAGCGCATTTCGGCCTTTCATGACATGATTCCTTCGGAAAAAGTCAGGATGAAAAATGTCTGTAAAAATAAGTCGGATGACTTTTCCTTCGAGGCTCCCTGTGCTTTCTTTGATGGAGCTCAGCAAAATAACATCTGTGGATGTGGGGTCCACATCGTCATGAATGAAAAGCAGCAATTCTTCCTATCCTGGAACGGTGGGCATGGCTCAAACAGCATGGTTGAGGCTAGGGCCCTTACAGGCCTACTTTCTTTTTGTGCTTTTATGGACATCCAATGCAATTCAATTTATGACGATTCAAAATCATTGATAGATCATGTCAACGGTGCATGCCTTATTAGCTGCCCTCATCTGTTCGGATGGTTAAACAGAATCAGGCACTTCTAGAGCATTATGAAACAGCGCTCAATTCAACACATTCCTCGTTCCAGAAATGAACAAGTTTATCTTCTCTCCAAGAAAGGTCCTGCAATGGAGCCAGGTTCTTGGTCTCTAAAGGTTTTAGACGATGAATTTTCCTATCTTATTCAGGACTTCATCATCCTGGGAATGTGATCGTTCGCTTTCATTATCTAGTTCACATGATTTGCACTTTGGTCCCTTTCTTCATTATGGGTCTATGATAGCAGTTATCCTAGCTTTTGATTTGTACAGCTTTTGAGTTTTTGTTCTGATCTCTCTGGGGATCCTATGTTCTGTACAACTTTTGATTTTGTTCTGATCTCTTCGAGGATCCTATGACTGTCAATCTTGATTTATATGCACTAATATGTCAGCAAGGTGTCTGTCTCTGTTGTGATCTCTTCAAGGATCCTATGATTGTCAATCTTGATTTATATGCACTAATATGTTAGCAAGGTGTCTATCCCTTGCCATATCTTATGATCTTTATATTGTCTTAATATAAATCTATGAAGATTTTTCTTTCTAAAAAAAAAAAAGGTTTATATTTAGGATGAAATTTAGATTCGCATTTTGTTTAAATTCATTCCCTAAATAGATATATGTGATTCCTGCAACCATGGTATAGGATTAAATTCCAAACTTCACAGCTGGCAATTATTGAAAATGTCAAAATGTCTCTCAATTTTTAAACACAACTTTGAGCTTAGACTGTGATTTGTAAATACTCTAAGCAAGAACTCTCGAACTAAATCATCTGGAAGAGAGGAAGCATCTCCTCCTCTCTTCTTACTGCCACCCGAACTAAATCATCTGGAAGAGAAGGAAGCATCCCCTCCTCTCTTTATAGTGCCACCCTCCTTGACCTATGGAGCATAATCAAAATTAACTTCCAGATGATTTAGTTCGAGAGTGTTTGATTAGAGCACCGTACAAATCGCACTCTAAGTTAAAAGTTGTGTTGATCCGGATTTAAACAGGAACGCAATAGATTACAGAGATAACCATAAATACAGAGATGCGATAACCATAAATAAAGAGATGCAGCGGAAATAATACTTCATTTCATTAATGGAAAATACAAAAATATGCTTACAAACAAAAATGGAAATAAACCAGCTAGGGCGATGGTAGCTTATCTCTGAGAAGAGATGTGGCGGCTACATGCCTCTGAACTGTTTCGAACTAAGTTACAATGAGGCTCGAAGGCCTATTTATTATTGAGAAATAATGGAAAACCCTTCACATTCCAAAACCTACCCATAGAAGATGAAACGCCAAATTATGGGCCCCGTTTTGGGTAAATTGGTACATCAATTTCCCGGGGTCGTAACTTTGGCATACGATCTTCGTTTGACGCATATTATAGCTCGTTAGAAAGATATATCCGATAACTACCACTTTGGGAAGGGAAACATTAGTCCATGGACCCATGTTGCCCCCAGATTTCCCAAAAAACGTCGTTTAGGGCCTCAAAACGGCTCTTGAAGTTCAGGACCCGAAAAAACTGCTAAAAATAGTAAATTGTGCTACAATTATGGAAACTGAAAAACTGAAAGAGACAGTTGCGGGGGTACAAATGGGATAGGTGGGTGGCCACCAACATCCACTTGGATCATTCCTCCCCCGGTAGGAAGCAATGGCCCCATTGCGTTGAGTTCCTCCATCTACTGAACTTGTTCTGCACTGTCTGATATGTCCAGTAATGGTGGGAAGCATGGTCGATGACGGTCTACATTGAACACTTGGTGCAGTTGAAAGAATGGAGGAATGTTGTGCTCCAAAGCATTGTTCCCCACAAGCTGGGTACTGTTGTAAGGACTATGTTGGAGTGGCCTGAGCTTCTGATGGGCTCTTGTAAGGCGTTCTTTCTGCAGATGTAACCAAACTTTGTCGCCCACTTGAAACTTATGTGGTACCCCTGTGGGTGAGGAGAAGTTGTTCCTGTGTTTTTTCATGACCGTATCCCTTTACCACTGCTGCTGCGTGGAGGAACCCTTTGCGAGGGTCATGGATGTAGCAACGATCTTCCCCTTACTTTGGGAGCACACCATACAAATGAATTTCCTGGTCTAGGAGATGAGCTTGCTGCCTTTCTTAGCAGTGATCAAAGATGTGGCAGTAGGTGGGGCTACCTTTGGTATCCTGTATAATGAATTATTCAAAGAAATAATGACAGCACGAGGCCTTGAATCATAC
>APFE031648524.1:10282-22161 GCA_000404065.3 Pinus taeda
GTATTTAGCCGACGGTATTGTGTTATCATGGTTTTGGCCCGTGGTATTGTTTATTTTATTATTATTATTGAGCCCCATCATCCTTGATTTGAGGAAGAGCTTGCCTATATAAAGCAAAGGAGATCATTTGGCTTAAGTATGTTTTTGGTTGAATATCTTATGAGGGCAAGATCTAGTATAGATCTAAATAAGGCGAATCTACTGATGGACTAAGATCTCTCCGGCGCCTATTCAGATCTGTAGATCTGACTGTCTGGGTTCTTTCTGAAGTCTTGAAATCATCTATGCCCGAAGGTACGCAGGTACAGTGAGAGAAAAGTGCGCACATACGCAGGAGCGTAGCGTTTCAGGTGCGCCGGTATGCAGGCACAGAAGGGTTTCAGGTGCGCCAGTACGCAGGCATAGAAGGGTTTCAGGTGCACCGGTACGCAGGCACATAAGGGTTTTAGGTGCGCCGGTACGCAGGCACAGAAGGGTTTCAGGTGCGCCGGTACGCAGGCATAGAAGGGCTTCAGGTGCGGATGACCATAGGCAGTTCAATGGACTTAGAGCGAGGTACGCAGGCTAGCAGTTGAGCAGGATGCGTACTTGTATGCAGGCTAGCAGTTGAGCAGGGTGCGTACTTGTATGTAGGCAAGCAGTTGAGCAGGGTGAGTACTGTAAGCAGGCAAGCAGTTGAGCAGGGTGCTTACGTAAGCAGGCTAGTAGTTGAGCAAGGTGCTTACTTCTCTTAAAATCTTTGTTTATCATTGTTGTGTTTTGGGTTTGGTCCTATTATTGTTGATCTGATTACTACAGTTGACTGGGTGATTCTCTTATACTTGATGATCATTTGATGCTTATGGATCCAGTTTGAAAATTTATGAAAAGCGTTCCTTGAAAAGAAGTAGGGGTTGTAGCTCCCTTCCAGGAGAGACTGGAAAACGAGAGAGAGTTGTAGCTCTCTGCAGGTTGCAGCCTGCGTACTGGTAAAGGACTGCACAGTACAAGACCATTGTAAAAGGAGTTTCTAATTTGAAAGAAGATAGAGACATATTGCAGCAGGTGGTTTTCACCCACATTGGGTTTCCACCTTATATCTGGTGTTCTTTGATGTGACTGTCTGATTTTCTTGTTCATGCTCATTATTTATGGTATTGGTATGCAAAAATAATTCAAAGTATAAATAAGAAAGATTTGGTAAAAGAATTAGATAATACTGATTCACCCCCCCTCTCAGTATTATTGTCAACAATAAATGTGTTATTATTTTTTCGTTTATTTATTTATGATACAAATATTCTCAACAAAGTGATATTTAATTTTTAGGTTGAATATGTCTCAACCTCCTTTATGAAAAAACCCAAATACATTGTTGGTGGGAGTATGCCATTTAATAAAGTAAAAAATAGAGGAGATGATACGGACATACCAATGCCATAGGCAATCTGTCTCAAAGGATTAATATCTATGTGGCCATTATCTTTAACATCTTTGTTTGAATTGGCATCTTTATACTAATGGTTGGAAATAAGTTGTAATATTTGCTTGAGTTTTAATATGTATATAAGTATTGTTTATTACTTAAACAACATTGATTCTAATATTCATTAACTAGATTCTAATATTCATTAACTATAGGTCCTTTTAAAAAGATTATATATGTCTTGTCAAAAAGATTTTATAAAGAGTTTATTTAAATTTGTAGAAAAAAAATATTTTATTTTTAATTTTAATTTTTTATTTTTAAGAAAAAACCATAAATTTATTATCAAAAGAAAAGAAAATTATATTATGTTTATATATGTTAAGCATGTATTCATGTGATAGAAAAATTTGTTGTTAATGTTGCTATATACAAGTTTGTTTTCCAAAAACCACTGAAATATATGAGTTGTGAGGGAGGTTGTAGATGTACATAGCTTGTAGGCATGTGATATATACACAAAAATAATTATGCAACATTATGTGGATAGTCCATTGTAGTTGTGCTAAGGATGTAGAAAAACCAGAAGAAAACGAGCGTGATGTTCATAACTGTTTAGTTAGAGATGTTTTATTTGATAAAGGGGTGATGGTAGAAATCATGTGCATTGTCGTTGTGGTATTTTGTGATCAACAAAAAAATATTTTCTAATGTTGTGTTATACTCCCTATAATTATGTTAGGCAGATAAATATAACAAAGCATATTTTATACAATTTATATCATTCGTCAATGATTAGATCCTTAAGTTATGAGATATATGTGTGCCTCTTATCCAATTGATGGTCATCTGAGAGTCCCCAAAGATCTGAAGAGCGTGTATGTTTAGTTCATGAGAAAAGGTCAGAAGAAGCTTGAGAGCCATGAGTTTAGCATAGTTGTTAGCACCCTCACCGAGTTCCAATTTAAGGTGAAAGTAGTGGTTTTCATCTATGTGTATAACTGCATCTCCACTACAACTTTTTAGGTCACCCTGTGCTGCCCCATCGAAAAAATTCCAAAGTTTGGTTCTATCAATTTGAGGAGAAAGGTTATTTCTAGTGTGTTGCACTACCTTTGGATTTGGTAGGAGATCAAGGATGGCGAGGGATTGGGCAACAACAGTTGCTTGAGGGATCAGGTGATCATTAAAGTAGCCTTGTTTCTCGCAAACCATATGCCCCAACATGAGAGGAGTGGGAGGATGATGAAGTCTTTAATCTTTCTATTGTTATACCATGTTTGTCAGGCCTATTGTAGCATTTTTTGGTTTTGATAAGTTAGAATCAATTAGTCAAAAAATGAAAATATTTTTCAAAAAAATGTTAACTTAGGATATGGACAAAAAGAATATTGAACAAAAATGTTAGGAAATATCTTGATAATATATCAAAGAAAATGTTAGGTTAGATGCTCTAAAAAATAAAGGAAAAAATAAAATGTTAGGTTAGAGAGAAAAGCAAAAGCAATAAACTATGAAAGTGTGCAAGTCCAAGTGCCACTACTTTTTACTTTATTATGCAAAATAATGGTTGTGTGCAGCTTGTCATAAATGCCATAACCCATGCTAGTCAAATAGTTTAATCTTGACTAGTTCATGCTTTAAATTTCATGTTTATAGTTAGAGAATAAAGATCTAGCCAAACTGTTTAATCTTGGCAGATTAGTAGTTAGGTAGAGAATAATAAGGAGCTCATCAGTTTAATCTGAGCCCTTGGATCTTATAAGGATAGAATTAGATAGTTTACTTTTCAAAAGAAAAAGGAAAGAAAAGGGTCTACTGGCTTAAATGCACCCAATTAAGTGAAGAAAAAATGTTAGGATAAGTAAATGGGTAGGTAGAAGAAAAGTTGCAAAAGTACATTTACCATGCTTGATCATGTGTTTCAATGTGTAGGAGCAGTTATTAAAGTGAAAAGATGTTCACTAGCTAATTTAACTAACTCCCCATCATTTCATTTCACCCCCCACTACATGCTTACTAATATCCCCTTTTCCCTTCATTTTCACCTTTGTCCCTTGGTTTCACACATTTTCCTAGCAATTCACCCTCCAGACTCATTCCCCTATCCAAAAACACCTTTTCCCTAGTGTGAAACCCATTTCCCTTTGAAAAAATCACTTTCCCCTTGAAAGAATTAATTTCCCTATTAATTTCCTAGAAACCCATAAAAAACCCAAATACCCCTTATCCTAACTTTATTCCCCCTCCGCTTTATAAAGTTAACTCCGCCATACCCATGAAACCCCCTTTAAGCCTAAGTTTTATTAAACCCCACATTATTTAATAAAACTCCGCAAATCACCTTTTGCCGATACCAGAACTCTTTTAACCCACCACCCTTGGTGTGGTTAACAAACCCCATAGCACTTTAACCCATGTCCCATTTTATCAAACCCATCGTATATGTTTTAACCCCACCACAGTTAAACCCTGGTTCCACTCCATTAACCCATCACGATATGTTTAACCCGCACTTTATTCATTACACTAATTACAAATCACTTGTAATTATTCCCCACGCCCACTAATCTCTGCGCCTGTTCCCTCCGTGCATCTCAACCACGCGATAGTCGTCCGATCACCTGCTCTCAGATCTAACAATCCACAACCATATCATACACTCTTAATCTTTGATCTTTAAAGGCCCAAGAGCATGTGAGATTCCTGGTTTTGCTCGGGCCCCTTGTGGTTACATGTCATTTCCTCGTTAACTCGTGTGCCCTTGGAGAAAAACCACCCCACGGCCAAAAGCAGTGCGATGAGCCTCTGAAACCGCTCCCTGCAAACGGCAAAACCATCCACTGTTCACTTTGAGACAAATTTTAAAAAGCTAATCATTAACCATTTAAATGACCAAACCCTCACTTTCGCTCCTTTCGCTCATTTTTCACTGAAACCTGTATAAACCCTCCTATGCCACCCTAAGCCTCTACAACCAATTTAACCATTGTTTACCTCTCGAAAATGCTCCAGAATCCATCCACAGACCTTTCAACTCAAATAAAGCCATTGTGGCACTCCCTATCAGCCTGTGTTTTTCTTAATAAATTGTTGTATTTTGCAGGTGATTAGCAGAAGGCCAAGAGACCGGATAAATAGTTAGACACCAGTTAAAAACTTGTTTACTCCAAGATTCTCGAGAAATGAATTCAAATGATTTTCCTATACAAACAGAAATCAGGTTTAAACCAAAGACAGAGCAGAAGGAAATCATTTACACAGTAAATGTTGAAGCAGACAATTTACACAGTTAAAAGACAAAACAAAGGAGGCAGATAAAACAAACAGATGAAAGACAAACAAATGATCAATATCCAAACTACCTGATGCTGAGACATGTAAAAACTAAATGATTTATTGTTCAAATACACAGTAAAAACTTGAAATGTACAGTAAAAGTAAAAAGGCATAGTAAATGATATTTCCAGATCAATAAGGTCAAAGAGTATCAGATGAAAGTGTATCCGATGAAAGGTCATAAGTAAATATGACATCTAGTGTGAAGATCAAACAGAAAAGAAGCTTAAAGGGAAAAAGATTAAAGACCAAAGCCAGCAAAACCTAGATAACAGGGACAACAAGTAGCAGTTCAATAGTTGTCTATATCTTATTGCATGAAGATATTTCCTTTTCCTTGAATAAATCTATTTTTATAAAAACAGTTTAGGATATTTTCCTAGTTCTATTATTTCATAAATAACTCTCCTTATGAGTTATTATGGGTTCATTGTTCACCATTGGACTAGGTTTACCATTGAAAGAGAGTTTTCACCCTTGAAGAAGCATTTGTAAACCTTTGATGTACTAGCTTTTCTGGACCCTTAATACAAAGCAAAGTATTCTAAATTCAGTTTCACACAGTTTGTGTTTCCTGTAAGTTTTTCCAGTAACACATTATGTTTTTCTTCATATTCTTATGTCTTACAGAGATACCTAGGTAGGAGTAATTGTGTCTCAGTCTATTCCTATAAGATTCTGAAGTGATAATCATTAAAGAGAATGGATTAATGAACTGTTTGTTTAATTAGTTCCCTCTGAATCAATAAATCATTAGCATCTTGTTGTAAGCATAAGCATATTCTCTTGAACCTTCTGAACACATGTCAAAGGTTTTCATACTTATGATTGTTTAATTTTATGTCTGAAAACTGTAATAATCATATTATTTTTTGTTTTTTCTCACCACTATTCAAGATATTTCACTGTGTGAAGTTTTATAGAAACCCTTTACTTTGGGATTAATATTATTCAAAAGGTTAGGCATTATAGTGTTACATTTGTTTTATTCATTGGTCTTCCAAACTAAAACAAAAACCCCCAAAACAATTATCTTAGATGCTCTGGCATTGATAGTTGACCATTATTATCTAAGAGGTACAACATTAGCCTAGCGTCGTTGCTGGGGATACGAATTCTATTAAGTTTTCCTGGGACAACAATATTCATTCTCTTCCTTTAAGGTGATTAAAGTTCTAGAAAGGTTAAAATCATTCCCCCGGTGACTTCACTAGCCTAAACTGGAACCTTTTAAGCACATCAGATCTCATTTAGAATCTAACTTAGTTAATCCTCTGTCAGATCCTAAAAAACTCCTAAGAAAGGCCAGTTCTAAAAGGAGACAACAACCATCTTCTTCTTCCTCTTCTACCTTGTAGTCTGAAGATTTAGAATCATTTGATCCTTTTAGTAATATTCTATTTGATCCTGATAGGAAACAAATACCTCCTAGGGTTTCTGAACTATTAGATAGGGGAGTTGATTTAGGTTCAACCTTCCTTATTCATTCTTTTGAAACACATCAAGAACCCCCTTTACCATTAGGATCACCTAAAACTGAATCTGACTTGGGTGTTCATTTACCTGAATACAAACCCACAGATTTCATATCCCTTGCCACTTATTCATTCCCTTCCACTTCTGAACGACCTAAAGCTTATAATTCTAAACAACCTGAAGAGACCATCTCTATATACATGAATCCACTCTTTGAAACAAAAGATGGTATTCATTCAGAGGTCCCAAATTTAGTTCTTAAGACTCCTTTAAAGTTATTCAGGATACCTCCTCCTTCTTCACCTCCACATAGTCACACACCCCCTCAATCACCTTCTTCTACCTCTTCTTCGTCTTTCTCTTCCTCATCCACACAAACACCTCATACACCACCTTCTATTATGGCATTCCAACCTATTGTACAGGCTAGATATGCAACATTAGTCTTACCTGCTAACCAAGATGCATTCCAAGCTGGATACTTGAAATACCTTCCCAGGTATAATGGAGAAATTGGTCCCACAACTGAAGACCATCTTCAAGCCTTTCTAGATTTTGTAGACAACATGAATATCGAACAAGAGAATGGTTACATGAGATTGTTTGTACAGTCACTTGAAGGAAATGTAAGAATATGGTTTAGGCAGTTACCTGTAAATTCCATTAGAAACTGGGAAGAGCTTACAAACATATTTAAAACCCATGGGGTGTAAACAAAGATCCTCTTTACTTTCTAACTGAATTTGAAGAACTTAAAAGAAACTTTGGCAAACCTATATCTGATTTTATCAAAAGGCTCAACAAACTTTATCATAAGATGCCCCCTGATTGTAAACCCCTTGTGGCAGCAAGTAAGTCTAGGTTTTCTAAAGCCTTCAACGATGATTTTGTTGTAATGCTTAGAGAGAGAACTTCAGGAACTCTTGAAGAGATGCAAACAAATGCTATAGAGGTGGAAGCAAATAGGACAGCTTCAACTTCCTTGAAAGCTAAAGAGAAAAAGGCCAAAAGAAAACTAAAATCTATTCAAGAAGCCTCTAGTTCCTCTAGTTATTCTAAGACTAAAACTGAAGATTCTAAAATAGATCAAATAACTTCTCTTCTTAGAAATCTATCCAATAGAATTTCCAAGATTGAGACTCAACTTAGGACAGTTGAAAAAATAGTTACTAGACCCCAAAATCAAAATCAAGGTCAATACAAAAGGAATCCACAATTAGAAATTCTTCAGAGACCTAGTAATGATCAGCAGGTTCCCACTCCTCTACTGATAGATGACCAGCAACCTGATGAAAATACTATGACCATTAATGAAGCTATCAATAACATGGATACTTATTCTTATCAAACAGTTATTATTCCTCTCTCACAACAAAATCAAGTTCAAGAAGGTCAAGAAACCTCACAAGCTTCTAAATACCATGCCTTCTCTAATTTTTTAATTGCAGAGTTGAACAAGAGATATGATCTTAGGCCTAAACCCGGCCCTGGAAGACCTCCTAAGGAGACTCCAATAATTGAACCTCATACCAAAGCTACTGAAATTCAAACAACTATTATTCGACCATTAAATCAGTCAACTGATATCGCTCAAAATGATAAGAATGTTTTGACTACATTTAATGTTGAAAAAGAGTTAGAAAGAGTTAAAATCCCAATTCCACTTTCAGAACTTTCCAAAAACCCTAGGTATAAAAATCAAGTCTCCAAGTGGATACAAAATACCTCGGTTGATGTTGAAAGTGATATCATTAGTCTGGAAGATGAAAAACCAGCAGTTGTCTTCGGTCCTAGCTCAGATGTGATAGATGAAATAGTGCCTCCTTTCTATGTAACTTTTAAGACAAATGATTCCATGTTATATAATTGTATGCTTTATTCTGGAGCACCACATAACCTCATGCCAAAAACTATCATGGAACATTTGAAACTTGACATAACTAGATCCTATCATGACTTGTACACCTTTGATTCTAAAAGGGTTCCCTGCTTAGGATTGATTAAGGATTTAGTAGTGACCCTTGCCCAAATTCCAGTGAAAAGTGTAGTACTTTACATCGCTGTCATAAATATCCCTCCCAAATTTGGAATGCTCCTTTCTAAGTCTTGTTGTGCCAAATTAGGGGGAAATCTTTAGATGGATATGTCTTATGCCACTACTCCAGTTTATGGGGGAGAACAACTAAGGTTATATAAAGAGGTAAGATTTGTGCACACTATTTGAAAAACTAACCAGCCAAGGAACCATCCCATTTATGCAATTGATCAGGATTTTGGTAGCTTTCAACTCTCTTCAAAACAAAAACATGAAACTCAAGTTAAAATTGAAGATGTAATTCAAAGACCTATACTAAATCAAATCAATGTATGGAAACTATATTTTGATGGTTCTTGTACAAAATATGGGGCAGAAGATGGGGTAGTTTTAATTTCACCAGAAAAAAGAAAATATCACCCAATTATGCAAACTTGACTTTGAAGTTACCAATAATGTGGCTGAATATGAAGCTTTCCTTTTAGGACTGCAATTAGCCAAAAGCTTAAAGGTTCAAAACTTAAGTGTCTTTACTGATTCAGAACTTATTGTCAAACAACTCAGAAATATTTGCCAGACTAAGCATCCTAGACTTAGGTCTTATCAAAATGAAGTTTGGGATTCAGTTGAAAATTTCTTTGATGCTTTTAATTTGACTTATATTCCAAGAGATCAGAATATTCATGCAGATGCCTTAGCTGTTTATGCTAATTCATTTAAAATTCCTGATCAGACCAATGTACTCTACCAAATACAAGTCAAGTATAGACCATCCATCCCAGACAATCTAAAACACTGGCAAGTATTTGAAGATGATGAACATTTGAAATATTTTATGCAGGTTATAGATTATTTTTCAGTTGTACACATTGATGAAGTAGAACATAAATAGATGAAAATGCAAATGAAAATGATACTTCAAATTTCAATTCAAAAATTGTTGATCATGACATTATTCAATTGTCTAACAATTTTATTCCCAAAGGCCTCATTCCTTTATAAAAATTGTTTGATCAAAATGATGTCCTCAGAAGCCTAGAAAGGAAAATTAAGAAAATGCTAGATGCCCAGATCATTCTCCCTCTTAGATATTCTAATTGGGTTGCAAACTTAGTTCCTGTTAGAAAGAAGAATGGAGAAATTAGACTCTGCGTGGACTTTAGAAATTTGAACAAAGCATCATTAAAAGATAACTATCCTTTGTCCAAAATGGATCAGTTACTTCAAATGGTTTCATGAGAACAAAGACTTTCTATGCTTGATGGTTTTTCAAGCTATAATCGGGTAAATGTTGATCCAGCAGACAGAGAGAAGACAACCTTCACTACACCCTGGGGTACATTCATGTATGCTAGGATGCCATTTGGTTTAACCAATGCTGGAGCAACATTTCAAAGAGCTATGGATGTAGCTTTTGTAGGTCAGGTAAATAAATTTGTGGTTATTTATCTTGATGACATGACTGTTTTTTCTAAATATGATCAGAAACATCTAAAGCACTTGATGAAGGTTTTTGACAGGTGTAAAAAATTCAGAATATCATTGAACCCTAAAAAGTCTCTCTTTACTATCAAAGAAGGAAAATTGATGGGCCATATAATTTCACAAAAAGGAGTGGTGATTGATCCCAAAAGTGTGTTTGCCATTGAAACATTAACCTTACCTAGAAACAAGAAGGAGATTCAAGCTTTTCTAGGGAAGATTATTTTTTAAAGGATATTCATCCCAAATTCTGCTGAGATTGGAAAAGATATAATTGATATGCTTTGAAAGGATCATGAAGTTAAATGGACTGCTTCTTCCATGCATGCATTTGATCAGATCAAGAAAGCTATCTCTGAATCTCCCACCTTGGCCAGACCTAATTATACTAAACCATTCAGTATATTTTCTTTTGCCTCAGAAACAACCCTTGTTGTTGTTCTACTACAAAAGAATGAAGATTCACATGACCAACCCATAGCCTTTTTCGGTAAGGTTATGAGAGATGTTGAGACTAAGTATGACATGATTGAGAAGCAAGCCTATGCTCTTATTCAAGCCCTTAAATCATTCAAGATGTATGTCTGACATTCTCCTATTATTGCTTATGTTCCTAGCAGTGTTGTGAAAGTTGTTTTAACTCAACCAGACACTGATGGGAAGAGAGGTAGATGGATCACTCGAATACTGGAGTTTGATCTAACTATCAAAACTACAAAGCTAGTAAAAGGCCAAGGATTAGCTAAGCTTCTAGCTGGATCCAATTGTAAAGTGCTCGGAATCAATTCTGTTTTAGAAATACAAGGGAAGAATCCACAAGAACCTTATGTCCTTGTAGAAGGGGAGAATCCACAAGAACCTTCCCTTCATCCTGAAGAGGAGAATCCACAAGAACCTTTCCTTCATCCTAAAGAAAAGAATCCATAAGAACCTTTACGTTCAGATCAGATCAGCCCTTTACACATTGATGAAAAATTTATGTTGTTAGATTAGTACCAAGACATTGTAAATTTCTCGATCCATTTTGAATGTGCAACATCATTCTCCAAAAGCCAGTGTAAAACTCTCAAACTGAAAGTAGTCAAGTACTGTATTATAAATGCAAATTTGTACTAGAAATACCCACTGAATATTTTGTTATTATGTTTAACAGAATCAGAGACTGAAGGAATCATTAATTAGTTTCATATAGTATTTTGTGGAAGACATTATGCTTGGAGAGAAACAACATATAAGCTATTAAGGGGAGGATTTTATTGGCCAGTATTGTTCTTACAAGTAGGAGCAAAGGTAAGAGGTTGTGTTCCTTGTCAAATGTTTGCTGGTAAGCAAAAATTAGCATATCTTCCACTAGTTCCATCAATAGTCTCAGAACCTTTTAGCCAATGGGGATTAGATTTTATTGGAGAGAATCATCCCACTTCAAGTAATCAACATAGATGGATCCTCACTGCAACAGACTACTTCACTAAATGGGTGTAAGCAATTCTAGTGAGAAATGCCACTGATTCAGTGGTAATCAAATTTATTGAAGAGAACATCTTATCTAGATTTGGTTTCCCAACTCAAATTGTCGCTAATAATGCAACAACTTTTTCTAGTGTTAAAATGATTGGGTTTTTCCAGAAATATTAGATTCTGTTACATCATTCAAATCCATATTACCCACAAGGTAATGGCCTTGCAGAATCCTCCAATAAAAGTCTGGAAAATGTAATAAAAAAGACTCTAGTAGATTATAAAAAGAGTTGTGACTCTCATTTAGTTTATGCAGTATGGGAAAACATAATTACTCCAAAGAGATCTACTTGTAAATCTCCTTTCGAGTTAGTTTATGGGAAAGATGCAATCTTCCCTACCAATTTGGCCTTCCCTCTTTTGAAATTCTTGCAGGATTCAACAGATGAGCCTAATGATTTTTCAAGGAGGATAAATCAAATTATTGAACTGTTAAGTTATGGTATGTTCTATGCTTATAACAATTTACTTCTTTTTCTTATTATATTCCACAGATTAGCTATCACATGTACATAAAGTAAAGTGCAGATAGAACATTAAACGATCGACAAAAAACATGCCAAGACAAGAGACACAAGATGTGGCGGCTAGCCAGGGACAAACCCCACAATGTGTGGGGAAACC